>JBBPFJ010000539.1:0-43586 GCA_037975025.1 Excoecaria agallocha
AAAGAAAAATCACTTTTTTTCTTCTCTTAGAGTTTTATCTATATTTCCCCTTAAGAAATCCTAATTTCTTTTACTTTTATACCTAGGATAGAGTGAGAGTAAAATTCTAACTCTAACTCTCCAAATCTGGAGATATTCCTCCCCTAAAATCCTAATTGATTCCCCTAAAATCTATCTTCCCATTTTTAAATTTCCAAAAATGTGGGAAATCCGGATTTTTAACCATAAATGGTCGTCCCTCAGGTAAAAACCTAAAATTTACAAAAATACCCCTGATCTAACCTAAACAGAGAGAGATGGCCACAAATGATCGTCCCTCACATGAGAGACGATCTTCTATCACCATTGAAGGCCAAAATCATGGTTTTTCATACTCTTTTTAAAACCTTTTGAAAACACTTGAAAAGTCATAAAGTATTTGAAAAAATAGTGATAAATTCACAATTGGAGCTTCAAGATTTGTACCTTTTGTCAAAAATATATTATTTTCTAATCATCGGGTAACCCTGATCTAGATTGTCTTGAATCACGGTATCTACAGTTGCCCCCAATTTTGGAGAATTGGTGCATTAGTGCCAAAGTGAGCCAAAATTCAGAGTGAAGGGAAAAGATATGTACCTAAGGCAATGAATCTCCTGATTGATTAAAACATGTATCATCTAAGGTAGTGAGTCTCTTGGTTGATTAAAACACATAACATCTGAGGCAATGAGTCTCTTGGTTGATTAAAACACTTACCATCTAAGGTAATGAGTCTCTTGGTTGGTCAAAACATCTACCATCTAAGGTAATGAGTCTCTTAGTTGGGTAGTTATCGTCAGCTTGTCAAGGTGTTAACCCTAGTTTGGGTAATTAATATCAATTTATTGATGTGTTAATCCTAGATTGACTATCTGATTAGCTCCAATTTATTGACATACAGAATCAAATTGCTCTAGTGTGTCTGATTAGCGCCAGCTTGTCAGCATGTAGAATCAAATGAGATTGAGTAATATTTGGCTGGGGTCATCTATAGGCATACCTAACCTTCCAGTTATGTTGGTTGGGGCCCTTTATGGGTGTAGCTGCCCTTTTAAAACAACATTTCACTTGGGGAATTTCTGGCAAATATGTATTTATGAGGAGTTATTGATATGCTTGAGGCTTATGTTTTGTAAAAAGCTTATGTTTTGTAAGTATATATCTATCTTGGAGGTGTTTCAGCTTAATACTATGATCTTGGCAAGATTCTATACACTAACTAATGACTATGTCATCACTCTGCAGATTGGCACTAATTTTAGAAAAACCATCATCATCAAGGTTGTCAACATGTCTGATCTTGTTTTGTGTCTTTCTAGAATTTACATTGTCATTAGGTTTTTGCCTCTTGTCAAACAGTTCCTTGTTGTCAACATCATCCTTATAACTTTTTATATGTTTATATCAAAACATCCTGTGCTCTAAAGAGTATGGTTTATTATCCAAGAGCCCTCTTGGCTGTAGCCTAAATGAACATTGACTGCTACAATGGCATTCTGACCATTATATAGCTCAGGCTTTGGTAGTATTTCATTATGACCTCATGATATCCCATGCTTTACAAGGATATCAGTGGTAAAGGTTTGAAAAAAGAGCCTTTCCACAGCTTAGACCTAACAAGAAAGACATGTCCAGTTTACAGTTACTATACTTCATATCCTGCTACCCATTAACTCCAACAAAAAGGCAATTGACACTCTATGCATTGGTACAATCCTCTTCTAATTCAATAATTCCTTTGTCCAAAAGATATTGGGAGGAATATGATATTCTCTCTTAAATGACTTTAATTTGTGTGAATTCTCAATAAGCAAAAGGGGACGTAAAAATCCTTCTAGAATAAGAAAATTTTTGCACTTCTCTTTGCTATATGTCTCTTTTAATTTCAAACTATTCAATAAACTTCTTGTGATAAGGATGGGTGCCTTAGCCCGTCCTTTTGTTGAAGCAATTATTATATGCCCCTGACAGGGGTTTTAAATACCTGTGAGAAGGATTTAGTATTAGTGCTATGCTTATTGAGTTTGTCATTTTTTCTTTCTCTTTTCTTTTTTTTTTCTTGTTGTAGACACCATGATCTGAGGCAGTCTAGATTAGGGTTACCCGATAACGAGAAAATAGTATATTACTGATAGTAGGTTCAGATTCTGAAGCTTCGATTATGAATTTCTCACACTTCCTTAAATATTTTTATGATTTTCCAAAAGATTTCTAAGTTTTTTTTTCTTACAAAAAGAAGTATAAAAACCTTGATTTGGACATTCAGAGGTGACAGACAGTCGTCTACCACCTAAGAGCCCCCGTCCATAGCTCATTCTCTCCTGCACAAGCCAAACAAGGGGCATTTTAGGAATTCCATGATTTTCGGCTAAGGGATGGCTGCCTCTCATTGAGGAGTGCCGGTCCATGGCTTGAAATCCAAAATTCCCATGTTTTTGGAATTCAAAAAAGGAAATAATGGTTTTTGAAGGATTTTATCCGAATTTTTTTAAGGATTTATCTCCAGATTTGGGAAGTTAGAGTTGGAATCCAACTCCACCTTTAACCTAGGTACAAAACCTAAAAACCTAGGGTTTTAAAAAGAGGAAGAATCACTTTTTACAAAGCCACTTTAGAGAATAAGAAAACTTACTTTCTTTTTCTTTCTAAAATCTACTGAAGTAATCTCTTTTGATTAACACACACACACATAAAACAAATTTCATTTCATTTTTTCTAAAAAGTAAAAATCACGAATCAGAGTAGAGATCTAGACTATAACGGCTTTAGAGTTAGAATATCTCTTGAGGATAATATTCTGGGTTATTTTCTTACTTTTTCTCTCTAAAAAGTGTAATCCATAATTATGTGATTATTTAGTGCAAATATAATATGTTTAGATTCCATAATTATGTATTTGGCATAATTAAATTTTACTGAGATGTAAATCTGGATCAAAGAGTATGTTAGAGGCATGATTAGTTGGTTAGATTCCTCCATTGTTGTAATATGTGAAGCTTTTATTTCTTTCTTTTAATTCTGTGAATTGATGATTTTAATGTGTTTTACACATGATTTGATGTTATAACACTATATTAGCATGATTTAGAGCCTAATAAATGCATGTTTAGGGTTAAAATACACTTTTGTATGATTTTTACATATTTTTGCCATTGAAATTTTGCAACTTATGCTATCCAAAAGTGATGAATGGGAAGACGATCCGATGGATGCTTGTGGACTGAATCTCACTCTACCGAGTGGTATAGCATCCAATGGATTGAAAATTCACTCTATCAAGTGATAAGCCACTAGACTAATTAAAGCAAAAATAAAATTTAGGCATTGAATGATAATGTAATAGAGTGAAAATCCACTCTACCAAGTGGTGTGGCACTCGGTAGAGTGTATTTTCACTCTATTGAGTGAATGGTCTCTGTTTACAAACAAAAATCTAGAAAATGCTCTATTATTCTTCATGTATAATAAATCTAAAAATGAATTTTTAACTTAATGATCACCAAAATTGCCTTACTACTTTGATTAGTTCCTCTTCAATAAAATCATAATTCCACCTTCAGACACCGTGACCTACGACAACCTAGATCAGGATTATTCGATAATGAGAAAATAGTGTATTACTGATAGCGAGTTCAGATCTCAAAGCTTCAATCATGGATTTGTTATTTTCTCTTAAAGATTTTTTTGATTTTTAAAATACATTCAAACATTTTGGGTGTTTTAATAAGATAGGAAAAAAACCCTAATTTTGGACTGTCAGTGATGATAAACTGCCGTTTGTCACCTAAGGGGCAACCGTCCGTGGGTCTTTATCTCTAGAACATTGTAAATCAGGGGTATTTTTAAAAATCCGGGATTTAGTGATGAGGGATAGACGTCCCTCACTCACAGATGCCTGCCCTTAGGTCGAAACCCATATTTTCCCACGTTTTCCTCCAATTTCAAAAAGAGGAAGGTATGAGATGAATATTAGGTCCCAATTTTAGGGATTGGATCTTTTAATCTGGCAATTTTTGAGTTATAATCAAATTAAAACTCTCTCTTAGATATAAACCAAAAATTTAGGGTTTAAAGGGAGAGGAATCATTATTCTTAGGGAGAAAAACCATTAGAGAAGGAAGAAAACCAATTTCTTTCTCTCTCTAAATGGTTTATGCCTTTACAATCTTTTTAACTCATAAAACAAAAACAAATTTTAGACTTCTTTTAAGAACCAAAGAACATGAATCAGAGTAGAGATCTAGACTTTAGAAATCATAGACTCAAAATATCTCCTGAGGGTAACATTTTAGGCTCATTTATATTTTTCTCTCTCTACCATTTATTCATCTAATTATATGATAATTTAGATGTTAAATTGGTTTGTTTTGTCTTTTGAGACTGAATAATATCCTCACCTTGCTAAAATATGATTCGTTTCTAGTTTGTGTGATGTATTAGAGGCATGATTATCAAGAGAAATTCCTCCATTGTTGTTTTGAAGTTTTCTTTGTTAACATGTATATATAGTGTATTTCCTTAATTTAATTCAACATAATGTATGTTTTATATGTTAATATGTTTCAACATGATTTAATGATTAATTATTGCATATTTAAGGCCAAAAATATTTATTTGTGTAATTTTCTACATTTTTTTCTATTCTGTAACTTTCTATTCTATTCTAGGGACGGGAATAAGGTGTGAGGACGGTCATCCCTCAACCAAAGGATGGGACGTCCTTTTGCCTTCTTCTTAGCCATCCCTCACTCTATGGTTAGCTTTCCCTCGCTTTATTAGGCCATTCCATAGGTATTTTTTTAAGGTTTTTCTATGTATTTTAGCTTTTTATGTCTTTTATTTTAATTTATTTTTTAGGCAGTATTTATGTAATATTTAGTATGTTTTTTGCCATTCACATGATAACTAATTTGTTTATTTAGTTCCTTTTGAGCAACTCATGTATTTATGGCCTTGAAGGATATATAACATTTGTATAAGAAGTCGTGCTCCCACTTTTGTCGCCTCTTTATTCAGGTTATTTCAATTTTATTTTGATTGGTTCTTATGTTATTTATTTATTCATTTTCTTTGTGTTTGTATTTTATTGTTTATTTGGATGTATTACTTTTGGGGATGTAATAGGTAATAATAAATGATTTTTGTATGTTAAAAGATAAAATCTCACTTAAATCATTTTTACTAATTAACTGGGTTTTCTTAATAAAAATAGACCACTTTCCAACTTTTGAGCCAAAAATACACGCAACATAATAAAAGCCATTTTGTAAATATATATGAGGGAACCAATGTTTCTAAAAAAATTGATAAACCATTTTATGTATGATATTTATTTATGTTTCTTTTGTACATTGCTCTTTTCTTTGGGATGATTTGCTTATGTAATAATTTTAACTAGGATTACAGTTCTCAGACAATAGGTTACAATTCTTAAGTGAAACTAGATAGATGCTTATTAGATATGGGGTTTAACATCACAAGTCTTCTCCTTACAGACTTCAAGCAAATGGAGCAGTCGAAGTAGCCAATAAGAATGTAAAGAGGATTCTAGCCAAAATGGTGCGAACTTACACAGATTGGCCGATAAGCTACCCTTTGCACTATGGGGTTATAGGACCACAACCAAAACTTTAACAAAAGCAACTTTGTTTTCCTTGGTTTATGGAAAAAAAACAGTATTATAGGTAGAAATCGAACATCAATCCTTGAGAGTAGTTTTAGAGGCTGGGATACTAGAATCAAAATGGGCTAGGGGGAGACTATCACAGCTTAACTTGATGGATGAGGAAAGAATGATGGTGTATTATCATAATCAAGTTTATCAGAAGAGGTTGGCCCATTCATTTGGGAAGAAAGTTAGGAAACACCCTCTAAAGGAAGGAGACTTAGTGTTCAAACAGATGAGACCACAGATTCCAGACATCCGAGGTAAATTCAGGCTGATGTGGAAAGGACATTTTATGCTTAAGAAGCTATTATCCAAAGGCATTGCTATTTTTTCAGATAGTGATGGCAATGAATTTTGAGAACCTGTGAATGTCGACAAATTGAAAAAGTTCCATAGCTAAAGACTAAAAAGAGAAAAAACAAGAGAATAAATGCCTCGTGGGTTGAAAATCGAAAAAATGACAGCCTTGCTAAAATTGGGGGCTTCGGCCAGGGTGAAAATAAAAAAGGCACCTTAAGCAAAAATTAAAGGCTGAGAGAAAATAATCAATCAAGAAAACCTGAGAGGGCTAATTGGTGATAGGAGTTAATGATATTTGTAAAGTTTCATTTTGAGATTAAATAATATATGTCATTGTGATAAAGTCAAATATTGATCATGTGTACCGAAATCAGAAATGAAATATCATACATGTATTCATAAATGTCATCTGAGTATCTAAAAGTAACATTTTTATCATATGTTTAATAAAAAACAAAAACATAATCTTTAAAGGTGTCTGATCTAATCTGTCAATATCATATCTCTCTCTCCATCCAGGTGCCTCACGTGGGAAAGTCTATTGTCAACAGCTGGATTGGTGACCCATAGCTTGTAAGAGTCAGAGGTAGTGAAATCCCAAGCACCCATGTCAGAAATAGTGGTCCTCACTAGAAGTTGAGTCAAAATCCTCTAATGATATTTAGTTACAAAATAAGCAGTAATGATACCTTAACGGAAACCCAAAGGTCACCTAACAATGTCCTATCTACCCCCACATGGGCGAACACATCGGGCAGAGATATAAAAAGTGGCTCAATGAAGTCCACAAAGAGGGACACATCTTGACTCTCCATCCATGACCACAAAAACAATAGGTAGCCACAGACACCTAAACCTGACATCTACATCTATAGAATGACCAAGCCAGTCGATGGCATCTTAAATTGATTGAAACTCAAGTTAAAGTCTCCTAAATGTGACTAGTCTTATGGGTAGATCCATATAGCTCTGACTTAAGGAAGAGGCTCAGACAATAGTTGTAACTTCTTGCGAAGCCACACCTAAAAAAAAAAAGAAAAAAAGAAGCCACTGAGGTGAGTTGGGTTCATCTCAAGCAAAAGTAAGGCATAGAAATACATGAAAATTTGAAAGGATGCATATTTAAATAAGAAAAGCTAACATGAAAACCCACAAGGGGCATGTTACCTTGAAAGATAAGGACATACATGGAGAAGCAAAGGACTGCCTATCAAAAATGAAGAAGAGCCACTCTAAGTGGAAAACCTATAATGAAAATCATCTAAGCTTATGATGGTCTCAACCACAATTAGAGGAAAGGGATTATACCCCCAACAGATGCCAATAACAACATCGAATAATCCATAGTTCGCAGTCATGGGATCACCAGCACATATCAATAGACATCAAGAAAGACAACAGAGTAGCATTACGCCAGAATGAAAAGTAGGGATATCATCAAAATTAGGCAACACATCTATCAGTCACTCTAGTGCAAAAGTCTCTCTATGAGGCACCAGGCCTTTAGTCTCAGAGGGAAGGACACCCAGGGCATGGATTACCTCTCTGAGGTAAGTGACCACAGGAGAGGGTAAACATGGTCAGACATCAAGGTCAAACCTAATGCCTATCATAGCAACAAATTCTTCAGGTAAAGGGCATAGCTCCTGGTGAGTGAACTGGAATACATGGAACCTAGGGTCCCAAAATCGAAGTGTAGCAAAGAAGAGGTGTTTATTTGGAGAGAATCTTCTTAGAAATCTCAAACTTAAATAAGGGGCTAAAAGAGGGTCTTCCCAAGTTTTTAAGTCATCAAGTAATTGGTGTAGTTTCATTAGTCCAGTAGTCATGATTATGAGATTTTGAGCAATCTAAAGATGCAGAAATGATAAAGAAATAATAATAAATTGAAGGAAAACAAGCAAGAAAAGACAAAAAGAAGAAAGGAAAGAGAAGAGAGAGAAGGTACCTGATGGGAGCTTCCAGGAGGTTGAAAAGTTAATGGTACAAAATCCAAGAAAAAGGCACTATTTATAGAAAGTGGTGAGCCAATGGTCATCCCTCACCCCAGAGCGAGCCATGGGCTGCCGGTTCCTCACCACTGAAAGACTAAAAGTCATATTTTGCATTGCACATACATATTAAAGCATTTGCCTTTGCTTGCATTTTGCAGGAAGAGTAGCGATCTGGATGCCCAAACCTTGAGGATTTATTATGTCTGAACATGAAAATCAACATTCCACAAAGGATTAATTAATTTTAGAAGGTATTTTAGACTTTTGGATACTTATGCATAATAAAATGTAATTAAAGTTTGTGAATATTGTAAATAATATTGTAACATGTAAAAAATATTAATAATATTGTAAATTAATTTTTAGATGGATAAAAAGTGAGAAATCAAGAAAAAAAATTCAAAAATCGAAGAAAATGGAGTTAAAATGTGAAAAATATAAGAAAAATAAAAATAGAGGGCAAAATGGTCTTTTTGACTTGAGGGACGAGACAGCCTATACTTCCAGTCTATTGCAAGGTGAGGGATGGCCAACCCTTCCCTCACTCAATTTCGGTAATATAAAAGGCTGTTTCTTTCATTTTACGTTCAAAACTCCATTTTTTCCGGCGAATGTTTTCTCTTAATGGTTTTTCAAGCTTTTCTCTTTCGTCTGACGTCCAATTCGTGATTTGTTTGTGCCTACGAACTCTTAGAAGCAAGGCATACTTCAAGAAGCCTAAATTTCTTTTTTCTTAAGTTAGAATAAAACTTTAGGTTAGTAAACTTTAGTTCTAGGCGTGATGGGTGCAAGCACTTGTTGTTGTGTTAGTACCTCATATATTTTTGTTGTTATACTTTATTGTTAGTTTAGAAATAATATCTTGCAATATAGGTAACATAATATATATGACCTTTTGCATGCTACCTTATATATAAGCACTTAAAATCTATAACATGTTATTTATAAGCAGTAATGTACATAAGTTCTAGACTCTTATAGGCATTCTTTTATCTTTGCTATTACATCAAGCATTAATATTGAGAATTTGTATTGTTTAGCGACCTTGATGGTCTGCAGCTTATTCTGTGCTTTTAAATTTGATATTTGTACAAGGAGGCAGTGTCATTCCTAGCTGGAATGCTGCCAAATTTTTGTCTTATTTCTCAATAAGCGTTAAGTATTAATATCTATATTGTTTGGCTGTCCTAAGGGTTTGTGTGTGTGCTGCCATTGCTTTAAATGTATATTTTTGTGCAGGGGGTAGCCATATTCGTATCTAGAATTTCGCCAAAATTTTGTTAAAATCTTTTCAAGTAATGTGAAAAATACTATTAGTAGACATGATGATATTTGTATTGTTTAAATGTGATTTTTTGTATAGAGGGCAATCATATCCCTAGTTGGAATACTGCCGAAATTTATTTCTAGAAAAACAAGCAATTAATGTATCTATTATGAGACTCAACCTAGACATCAGCTCACCTAAAGTCTTCGTTTAGACATCAGAGATCTATGAGGTTTTCTCTGTATAGATGCCCCAGATCTTCATCCTCTGCCACTCCTTTGCCTTATGGACACTCGAGGGCATCTACATCGATGACAGCTTTGCCACAGGCTCCATCACCTCCTACTCAAGCACCTCTAGTTTTATATGATATATTTAAGAGACTGGCCATGATAGAGGAGATGCAGAGGACTATGCTCACAGCAATACAGTCTTTGTAGTCGCTACCAACAACTGTATAAACACTACAGACAGAGGTGTAAGGCCTTCGGATAGACATATAGGTTACAAGGTTTAGGTTTGATGAGTCTTTATAGGGGTAGTGGATAACTCCCTCACCCAGCTTAGGGATCAGGGCACTCATATTGAGGCAGAGGCTTTTAGGGCCAGACAGACAGTGATCGAGACTGATGAGCAGCTGAGGACATCGAATACCTAAGGGGGATATGATGAGGTATTTAGAGAGCCACTCCTGGGCAGTCATACAGGTGGGGCAAGGATAAGTGAGGCTTATCGATGTGATATCACATATACTCCAGCCGCTGACTTCAGCATTGCCAGGTTTCAAGTTTGTATTCGAGCAGACAGGTGAGCAACCACCTCTAGCACCTCAGGCTATGTCTTATATTATTTATGCTTTCATTCACTTAGAAGATGAACGGGTGTGAATGCCATGTAATTAATGATAACTTGCAAATAATTATGTCATCATAAAATAAAGGCAATAAACAATAATGATAACAATAACACAATGATGATAATAACAACAAAAATAAAAAGAAGTCAAATTCAATAAGTAGTATATTAACATCCAATGTTTTTTACATCAGGTACTTAGAACCCCACTAAGGGGAAAATATTTACTTCATCAGCAATAATGCCTCGGAGTGAGAAAAACTTCAAATATGAAAATGAAGCTGATATTAAGAGTAAGGAATTGATGAACAAGGGACAACCACAATGGGTTTCACTATCCTAGTGGTATCTCACAAAAATATCCCCAGTGGGTCTAACTCTAGACATTCCAAGGGATTCCTCAGTGTGTGAATGCATGTTTACCAAAGACACCCCCAATGAAGTATTAACTCGGACAGAATGACCAAATCTCTTAGAAAGAGCAACCAATGGGATAACTCTAACATTCAAGTACGATATGTTATCTTGACTTTGCATGCTGGCAAACTATCGCTAGTCATGACATGTTTTTAGCAATTTTATTTTGCATGCCCCCAGCGCTAATCAAATGCAACCAACTCAACCTGATTTTGTATGCCACAGGCACTAATCAAGGAAGAACTTTTATTCTTCTCTCAATTCTGCATACCCCAGGTGCTAATTGGATAAGTGAAGACTCGCTACCTTCGATGGAGTTAGTCTTAAGCTATCTCGATTCTACATTCCCTAAGCACCAATCAGATGTATTAAAAAAAATTGATTCTGAATGCCCTAGGCAATAATCAGAGTTAATTAATATCCTGATTCTGCATGCCTCAGGTGCTAGTTGGACAATCAACACAGGATTAACACATCAATAAGCTGATATTAAATATCCAAATTTAGGGTTAATGCGTCGATAAAATGATGATAACTACCTAATCAAGAGACTCACTGCCTCAAAAGGTACGTGATGCAATCAAATAAGAGATTTGCTGCCTTAGGAACATGTCTTTTTCCTTTTACTCTGAATTTTGGCTCACTTTAGGACTAGTGTACCAACTGCCCAAAATTGGGGGCAGCTGTAGACACCGTGACTCGAGACAACCTAGATCAGGGTTACCCGATGATGAGAAAATAGTGTATTACTAATAGTGGATTCGGATCTCAAAGCTCCGATTGTGGATTTGTTATTTTCTTTTAAAGATTTTTGTGATTTTCTAAATACTTTCAATCATTTTTGGGTGTTTTAACAAGATAGGCAAAAAAACCCTGATTTTTGACTATTATTGATGATAGATGGCCGTCTTTCACCTCAGAGGTGACCGTCTATGGGTCTTCATCTTCAGAACGGTGTAAATTAAGGATATTTTAGGAAATCTGGGGTCTATTAATGAGGGACAGTCATCCCTCAATCACAGGCGCTCATCCCTAGGTTGAAACCTATATTTTTCCTTATTTTCATAGAATTTCAAAAAGAGGAATGTTTGAGATAAATATTAGGTCTGGATTTTAGGGATTGGATCTCCTAATCTGGCAATTTTTGAGTTATAATCAAATTAAAACTCTCACTTAGATATAAACCAAAAAATTAGGATTTTGAGGGGGAGGAATCATTATTCTTAGGGAGAAAAAACCATTAAATAAGGAAGAAAACCAATTTATTTCTCTCTCTAAAAGGTTTATGCCTTTGCAATCTTTTTAACCCATAAAACATAAACAAATTCCAGACTTCTTTTAACAACCAAAAACACGAATCAGAGCAGAGATCTAGACTTCAAAAATCATAAAGTTAGAATATCTCCTGAGATTAACATTCTAGGCTCATTTATATTTTTGTCTCTCTACCATTTATTCACCCAATTAGATAATAATTTGGAAGTTAAATTGGTTCATTTTTTATTTTTGAGACTGGATAATATGCTCGCCTTGTTAAAATATGATTCATTTTTCGTTTGTGTGATGTATTAGAGGCATGATTATTAAGAGAAATTCCTTCATTGTTGTTTTGAAGTTTTCTTTGTCAACATGTATATGTGGTATATTTCCTTAATTTTAATTCAACATAATGTATGTTTTAGTATTTTAATGTGTTTTAGCATGATTTAATGATTAATTATTGCATGTCTAGGGCTAAAAATATTTATTTGCGTATTTATTTTCATTTTTCTTTTGTTCTACAACTTTCTATTCTGTTTAAGATGTGAGGGATGAGAAGAAGATGTGAGACAGGATATCCTTCTGCCTTGTTCCTGGCCGTCCCTCACTCTATGGTTGGTCGTTCCTTACTCTATTGGGCCATCCCTGGGATATTTTTTAGGGCTTTTCTATGTATTTTATCTTTTCTATGTCCTTTTTTTAATTTCTTTTTTTGGCAGTATTTATGTAATATTTAGTTTTTTTTACGTTCATATGTTGTTGTACCTTTGATTAATTTACTTGTGTGTACAAATTCTTTTTTATTTTCAATGCTAACTAATTTGTTTGTTTTGTTCATTTCGAGTAACTCATATATTCATGGCCTTGAAGGATATATAACATTTGCATGGGAAGTCATGCTCCCGCTTTGGTTACCTCTTTATCCGAGTTATTTCAATTTTATTTTGATTGGTTCTTATGTTATTTATTTATTCGTTTTCTTTTTTTTGTGTTTTATTATTTATTTGTATGTATTATTTTTAGGGATGTAATAGGTAGTAATAAATGATTTTTGCTCATTAAAAGTAAAATCTCACTTAAATCATTTTTACTAATTAACTAGGTTTTATTTAATAAAAATAGACCAATATCCAATTTTTGAGCCAAAAATACACACAACATAATAAAAGCATTTTTGTAAATATGTATGAGGGAACCAATGTTCCCAAACAAATTGATAGCCTATTTTATATATGATATTTATTTATGTTTCTTTTGTACATTATTCTTTTCTTTGGAACGATTTGCTTATGTAATAATTTTAAGTAGGATTTTATTTGTTGCTTTTGTTTGAATGGGATGTTTACTTAAACTCTATTGCTTGCCTCGTGTGAGAGATTTCCCATGATATGGCATAGATTTTGCAAAGGATGACTGCACCAAAGGCTCCGATTTTTTAGATAAGAAAGCATGGTGTAGAAGAGTTTCTAGGCTCTACTTGGGAAGAGTCTGAGAAAGCTGAGTTATGGCTTGAAAGGTTGGAGTGGGTTTTTACAGAAGTTCAATGCCCCGCTAGTCAAAAGGTGACTTGTGTAGTGTCCTTGCTTCAGGGAGCAGCCTATGACTGGTGGAAACTAGTCCAGACTCAACCTCAGCTACCCGATTCCCTCTCTTGGGAATTCTTTGTAGCCGAGTTTAAAAGGAGTTATGTGATGGAAGCTTATAAAGATGAAAGATTGAAGTAGTTTCTGAATCTTGAGTAGAGAGGTATGTCAGTGGCTGAATATGAGGCAGAATTCAGTCGCTTAAGCAAGTATGCACCAAAACCGATGTTGACTGGGACTGTCAAGTGTCGCCAATTTGAAGATGGATTAAATGATCATATTCGGGATCATCTGATAGGGCCTATTTCTTTGCACCCTGTGGATTATCATCAGCTGGTTCAAACACTTATTCGGGTGGAGAAAAAAGAAAATGTTAAAAGAGAAAGAGAGCAAAGAAGAAGAAGTTTTGCTCGGGGTGGTTCCTCATCCGGGAAAAGATAGAGGTTAACTCAAGGAGATCAACCCATGTCATCTGGCAATCGCCCTGCATCTAAAGGTAAACGGCAGGGGGCTTTTTCTTTAGCTGGATCTGGTAGAGGTACTGCATCAAGACAAGGCAGAGGCCAAGCTCCAAAATGTACCTATTGTTTTAGGCAACATTGGGGCACTTGTAGAATGCTCACAGGTGGTTGCTTCAGATGTGGTAGTACAGAGCATTTTATAGCCAATTGTCCTATGCCGCAGGATCAAGCTTCGAGTCAACAGAGTAATCGAGGAGCTTCTAATGCACCCTCTTCAAGTAGAGGTCGTGGTAGAGGCAGAGGTGGATCGGGCCAATTTAGAGCCTAGTCCAGGAATGTTTTTGAGACTGTGGATTGACCTTTTGCTCCGATGCCTCCTATTCGAGCTTATGCTATGAAAAGTCGAGAAGATGCTGATGCTCCTGAGGTCATAGCTGGTACATTCTCCCTCTTTGATACTGATGTGCATGTGCTTATAGACCCGGGATCTACACATTCATATATTTGTAATAGGGAGCTGGGTAGAAATGTATCTATTGTTGATTATATGAATTATGATATATGTGTAATCAATCCTTTTGGGCCATAGTATTTATGTGAATGAAGTTTATAGAAATTGCCCTATTAGAATTCAAGAGAGAGAGTTCCCAGCTGACCTAATTGTTTTACCTTTCCATGAATTTGATGTAATCCTGGGTATGGATTGGTTGTCTAGATATCATGCCATAGTGGACTGTAAAGCTAAAACAGTACTAGTTAAGAATGATGGGAAAGTAGAGACATTGATTCAGGGTATTAAGTCAAAACCCTTAACCAATGTTATCTCTGCTATGAAAGCGAATAGATTCCTTAGAAAAGGATGTGAAGCATATCCGGCTTTGGTTATTGATTCTAAGAGGGAGACAGTCAATCATCAAGATGTTTCTGTGATTAATGAGTTTTCTAATGTTTTTCCTGAGGAACTCCCAGGTTTGCCACCAGAGAGGGAAGTTGAGTTATCTATTGAGACTTTGCCTGGAACTGCTCCTATCTCTAGAGCACCTTACAGAATGGCACCAACAGAACTAAAAGAGTTAAAGATTCAGTTACAATAATTATTAGATAAAGGCTTCATTAAGCCCAGTGTGTCACCTTGGGGCGCACCGGTGTTATTTGTTAAAAAGAAGGATGGCACTTTGAGAATGTGCATCGACTACAGATAGCTTAACAAAGTGACAGTGAAGAACAAGTATCCTTTACCTCGGATTAAGGATCTTTTTGATCAATTACGGGGTGCAAGAGTGTTTTCTAAAATTGACCTGAGGTCGAGATACTATCAACTTCGGGTCAAAGACATGGATGTGCAAAAGACTGCCTTTAGAACTCGATATGGTCATTACGAATTCTTAGTAATGCCTTTTGGGTTGACTAATGCACCTGCAGCCTTCATGGATCTAATGAATAGGGTGTTCAGACCCTATTTAGATCAGTTTATTGTGGTGTTTATAGATGATATTCTGGTTTATTCTCGTGATGAATCAGAACATGCAAACCATTTAAGAATACTATTACAGACTTTGATAGAACAACAACTTTATGTCAAGTTAAGCAAATATGAGTTCTGGCTTAAAGAAGTTTATTTCCTTGGGCACGTGGTGTCTTTAGAAGGCATCAGGGTAGACTCTAGAAAGATTGAGGCTATAGTAAATTGGAAATCGCCTAGAAATGTGCCAGAAGTCCAAAGTTTCTTGGGCTTAGCCGGCTATTATAGGCGGTTTGTGAAAGGTTTTTCAGTCATTGCCTCTCCATTCACTAAGTTACTTCAGAAAGAAGCTAAACTCAAATGGACATACCGTTGCCAAGCTAATTTTGATCAGTTAAAGAAAATGTTAACGGAAGCTCCAGTTCTTACCCAGCCAATAGCGGGTAAGGAATATGCCATGTATAGTGATGCATCGAGAAATGGTTTAGGGTGCGTGCTGATGCAAGAGGGTAAAGTAGTGGCATATGCATCAAGACAATTAAAGCCTCATGAACAGAACTATCCGACTCATGATTTAGAATTGGCCGTAGTTGTGTTTGCTTTAAAGATTTGGTGCATTACCTTTATGGTGAGAAGTGCAGAATCTATACAAATCACAAGAGTCTTAAATATTTGCTTACTCAATGAGATCTCAATTTAAGACAACGTCGATGGCTGGAATTGTTCAAAAACTACGATTGTATAATCGACTACCACCCAGGAAAGGCAAATGTGGTAGCTGATGCTTTGAGCCGGAAGATGATGGCAACCTTGTTATTACAAGGTTGTAGATGGAAATTTGCATCTGATGGGGCTTTGTTAGCTCAATTGCGAGCTCGCTCTAATCTCAGGCAGACAGTTCTAGATGCACAGTCAGATGATGTAAAGCTATAACAGTTGGCTCAATCAGTTCATGTAAGAGGTCCAATAGAATATTCTATTAAGATTGATGGTGGTCTCTACTATCGAAATCGATTGTGTGTGCCAGATGTTAATGAATTAAAAAGAGCCTTATTGCAAGAAGCCCATAGTACAGTATTTACCATGCATCCTGGTAGCAACAAAATGTATAGAGATTTGAAACAATTCTATTGGTGGCCAGGAATGAAGAAAGATGTGACTGAGTATGTTTCCAAGTGCCTGACATGTCAGCAAGTAAAAGCAGAGCATCAACTTCCTTCGGGATTGTTGAATCCTCTTCCTATTCCTTAGTGGAAGTGGGACAATGTCACTATGGATTTTGTTACAGGTCTACCCACTACTCAAAGAAGACATGATGCAGTGTGGGTCATAGTAGACAGATTGACAAAGGTGGCTCATTTTATACCGGTTCGAACCAATTACTCAATGGATAAGTTAGCTGAATTGTATATAGACCAGATTGTTATATTACATGGGGTACCAATCTCAATTATTTCATATCGGGATCCGAGGTTCACTTTCAGATTTTGGAAAAGTCTACAACAGGCCTTAGGCACAAAGCCCCTTCTTAGTACTGATTTTCATCCTCAAACTGATGGGTAGTCAGAGAGAATCATACATGTGTTGGAGGACATGTTAAGAGGTTGTGTTTTAAATTTTCCTGAGAATTGGGATAAATATGTGACTTTGATGGAGTTTGCATATAACAATGGCTATCAAACTAGCATTGGTATGCCACCATATGAAGCTCTCTATGGTCAAAAATGTAGAACTCCTTCCTGCTGGATGGAGTTAGCTGAAAGCAAGTTGACAGGTCCTGACATTGTTAAAGATACTGAAGAAAAGATCCAACTTGTCAAGCAACGATTGAAAGAAGCTAGTGATAGACAGAAGTCATATGCGGATCTGAAAAGAAAGGACATTGAATATCAGGTGGGTGATAAAGTGTTCCTAAAGGTGTCCCCAAGGAGAAAAGTACTACGATTCGGAAAGAAAGGAAAGCTCAGTCCCTGGTTTATTGGTCTTTACAGAATCTTGGAACGAATTGGACCGATAGCCTATCGACTGGATCTTCCCAGTGAACTATCAAAGTTGCATAATGTTTTTCATGTTTCGATGCTCTGGCGATATCGATCTGATGAGTCACACATCATACCAGTGCAAGATATCAGTGTCAGAACTGATTATACGTATGATGATGAGCCTAAACAGATTCTAGCCAGGGAAGTTAAACAGTTAAAGAACAAAGATGTCCCCCTAGTCAAAGTTTTATGGCAACGCCATGGAGTACAAGAAGTGACTTGGGAACCTGAAGCAGCTATGCGGGCTCAATACCCTCAGCTCTTCAGTACAGGTATGAATTTCGAGGATGAAATTCTTTTAGGGGGAGAGAGTTGTAATGCCCATCAATATACCGTATAAGAATTATCACTAATTAATTATTAATGTCTATGTTTAATTAAGTATAAATGCATGTAGAAGGACCTAATTGAAAAGAAAAAGATAAGATGTGGGGTATTACTAGAAATAAAGGAAAGTTAAGGGACTAAATGGCAAGTTTGGCTTAAACATGACATTTGGACCAATTAAATGAGAAAGAGAGGGAGATATTTTGATGAAGGAGGGTCGGCCATCAAGGGTCTTCAATCTTCATCTTCAACCTCTCTCTCTTACCCTAAACTCTCTCTCTCAAATTCTCTCTCTAGAATCTTTGGGTTTTTGACAAAAAAAAGAAAGGTTTGCTTGAGTTTAGTGGTAAGACAATTTGTTTCTTCTTTGATATGTGTTGTTCTTTGTCTAGATTGAGAAATATTCATGAAAGTGTCTTATGTATTATAGAAGAAGGATCAAGTAAAAGAAAAGGGAAAGAGACTCTCTAAGGTTGAAGAAGGCTTGGAGCTTAGTAAGGTATGGAAACTTAGGGTTTTGTATGTGTATATATATATATATATATATTGACTTGTCATGAGAGAGATCTTGAGTGCCTCTCTCATGTGTTTTATGGATTATTTGAAGCTTAGAAGGGTTTAGAGTTGAACACATGCAAGTTTGGTTGAAAATATGAAAATCTGTTTTAAAGATTATTTGACCAGTCTGTACACTTTTGCTCATATCTTGAGCTATAGTTGTTTAAATGATGAAATTCCAGTTGGTATAAAAACTAGACTTGTATATCTTGATTTTGTTAGAAGAGACCGAAATCTAATTTTCACTGCTTGATAGCGAAAATCGGTATTGAAATCTAATTGTGACTTGTATTTCGTTTTCATGAACAGTCTGTGGTTTTTCTTGAATAATTGGAGTTTTACAGGTCCTATTGAAGTGATTTTTGATATTTTGAAAACTAGAAACATAGGCCTACAACTTTGTTCAAGGCTATTTTGGCTAAAATGATTGTTTTTCAGGTCAAAAATGGTATAGAATTCGAAATTGAAAATCGGTCTCGAGGCGGTTTAGGGCTTACGGTTACCATGAATTTCATAGTAACCGTGAGGTGCCTAAAATTTTCAGTCCAAACAAAAAGTATTTTTTGGATCACGGTTACCAAGGTTTCATAGTAATCGTGACCCAATCTCATAGCATTTCTTCACGGTTACTACCCTAGGCTTAGTAACCGAGAGGAAATAAACTTTTGGTCCAGAAACAAAACCCATGCTATCTCACGGTTACTAAGTAATTTATAGTAACCGTGACCCGAGTTCATCACCCTACTTCACGGTTACTATGAAATTATTGGTAACCGTGAGGTAGTTCATTGTTTTGTCCAGAATCAAAGAGCATTATAGCTCACGGTTACTACGAATATGATAGTAACCGTGACCCTTAGTACAAGTCTGGGCTCACGGTTACCAAAAATTGTTAGTAACCATGACCCTCCCCTGTATTTTGAAAATTGTATTTTCTTTGATTTCTTTTCAGGTACAGACTTGTCTAAGCCCTTCCTAAGCTTATAAGTTATCCTAAATTATAGTCATATAGCAAAATGAATCTCCATAAATACAAGGCTTGCTTGTTAAGTGAAAGGTGATTTTCTATTACTCAAAATAGAAACATACATGAAATTATTTCAAAAAAATTACAGTATAAGATTCTGAATTATGCTATGAAGTTAAGAATGCATAATATTATAATGAATGGCATTTGTTAATGCTTTATTGAATTATAGTGATAAAATTTCATGATATATGAAATATGATCTGTTATGCCTGCACTTAAGAACTTGGTTGTGGATAGATAGGCATGCCTATAGGGTTCCTGTCGCAGCTGCTTCTGTTTGACTCTCATGAGTCTTCTGTTTGACTCTTATGAGTCTTCTGTTTGTCTCTACATGAGACTTCTGTTTAGATACCTCGGGTATCCTCCTGATTTGATACTTTCGGGTATCCATTGCACCCATTATCCACACCCACAGAAAATTTACGCAGGCCATTTATACAAATAATGATATGCATATACAATATAAAATTCGTTACTGTTCTGATTAAATGATACTATTATATCTTTATTAATCCTATAAAGGCATTATATTTTATTGTTATTGAATGCTTGGTGATAACTATTGTGAGTGGTTATCAACATGTTATTAGTTGTTCTCTACTAAGCTTTATAGCTTAGCACGGGTATTTATCCGTGTAGGTTCGCAGGGTAGAAGTTTTGTTCAGGGACTGTAATGGCCTCAACGCCGAGTCAGCTGTGAATAGTACTTTCCGGCAGTGAATAGTATTTCCCGAGCCCGAAAGGACGCCCGAAATTCGAAAATATTTAGTGGACCATTTGAAAGGAATAGTCATGGTGAGACTGTGGTTGAAATTTGAAGTGAATTTGAGGTCAAATGGGCTTCTAAAAGTCAAAAATACGAAAAAGGTAGCGAGTCAATTTCCCTGATAAGGAAAGGGACTTGATTTTTCACAAATAATTAAAAATAGTAAACGACCTCCGAATATTGCCATATTTTGTAGTTCTTAATAAAATTTTATGAAGAATATTTTGGTGTAAAAAAATAAATTTTTCGGCGATGTCGACAGTTGTCGAATCGGACCGATAAATTTAAATTGGATCGATAACGGACTCCGATTGAGCCAAAAATTTATATCCTACCTATTTTTGATGTGATAAAAATTATGAAATCAAATTTGAAGTAATTTGGAGTGAGAAAATAGGAGAAATTATTTGGGCTTTAATTAAATAATTAAGCCCAAAACTCAACCCAAACCCATTACACACTTAGAGGAGATATAAAAGAGTAGAATTTCTGGAATTCTCCAGCTCATTCACGCCATCTTCTTCTCCCTCCTTTGGCCGGCCAACTCTCCTCCATTTTTACTAAGCTTTTCTCTTCTCTTCTCTCCATTTCACACCAAATCAAGCCATCAAATAGTATTTTCTACCTCCTTAGTTAAGTTTAGTGCCCTCCTCTTTTCAAAAGAAGGAAAAAAATCAAAGAAATTCAAGAGAGAGAGTTTAGGGGTTCATTTGAGGTAAGTGAAACCATTGGGTTAAATTCTTTTCTTAGTTGCCTATTTATGTTTTACGGTGCCTAAATTTCATTTTTGATATTATTTTGAGCTGAAAAGAATGAAATCATGGTGTTTTGGTGAAGGGTAATTTCGGCCAAGGTTGTTTTTGGTTGATGGATGAAGTTGTGCCTTGTGCTAGGTGAAGAGAAATGAAGTTTAAGGAAGGTTAAGCATGGAAAGAGGTAAGTGGCTATCAAATCCATTGATTTTCCTATTAATATGAATTTTTCTTAATTATGTAATTAAGGTAAAAATGTGAAAAATTGTTAATAAATGCAATTATGTTAGGGTAAATGAAATTAAGCATGAGAGAAAATGAGATGAAGGCATTAATGGAAGAAAGAAAATTTTTAAGGTGGAAAATGGTTGTGGCCGAAAATGGTAATAAGGAAAAATGGTGAGAAATTTGCATGTAAATGATATATGTTGGCTTAAAATAATAATAAACATGATAAATGATGTTTATAAATTTTTAGAGAATATTTAGAAATTATTTGAGAATTTTTATAATTATTTATAATGTATGTATATAATAAAACTTGTGATTTATTGTGAATTAAATGATTATTTTGATGAAAAATGATAATGACCAATAAATAATGCATAAATGAAATTTATTGGAATTTATCAAAATTATTGGAATTTTATTGAAATTTTTATGTGACTATGAATAATGGAAATAATTCAATTTTAATGTATAATTTTATAAAAATGATAAAAATGATGGATTAATGTGAAAGTAAATTAATGTCAATAACAAGAAATAAAAAGTCAACCAATGAATGTTTCGAAAATAATTATTGGGTCTTGAAAATAATAAGAATAATGAATTATTGGTAAATAATTCATAAATAAATGAAAACGACGGAAATAAATTATTATGAGAATAAAGAAAAGATAAAGTGAGTTTAAAAAAAAAGTTTAAACACATAAAAATAAGTAAGAAATACTTAATAAGGGTAAAATGGTAATTTCAGAGGCCTAACGGTTTCGAAAGATAGAATTTTCGTAATTAAGAACTAAAATGTAATTTTACCTGAAAATGGTAATATAAAGAATAAAAGATGAATAATGAAGGAAATTATATATTTAAAATGAAAATAAATGATTATAATGGCAAAATCGTAATTATGCCTATGAAATGAATAAATCGATGGAAAAAGGTTAAATTATGCATGTTCGAGACTTAAAATAATAAACGATATTAATAAAGTTTCTAATTGCCTAAAAGCAGAAAAAAATAAAATAAAGACATGACTAATTTATTACAATAAATTAGTCAATAAAAAGTATTAAAAGAGTTAATGCTTATAAAAAAATAATTCGCCAACAAAAAAATAAAAACGTTGGCATACCGAATGATTAAGAAAGTTTGAGCAGTAAAAAAACAAGAAGTCAATCATTGAATTATTAGAGAATAATTCGCAAATAATAATATAAAAAGAATACAAAGAAAATTGTGAATTATAATGGCATAATTTATAATCTATACAAAAGATTAAAGTTTAAGTATCTGAGTAAATTATCGAAGGATAATTCACAAAAGTGACCAGAAAAGAGAAAGTGAATAAAAAGTTATTGAATAGTCAAAGGCACGAAAGAGTGCATTTGACCAAAATAACGTATAGTAATAAACAAAAGAAAGAAATTAAAAGTTTTAAATGTTCAAAAATGTTTGCAATGATATTGATTATGTTTGCCCTTAGCGATAGAGAGGTAGTGTGATTCTTGTTTTGGATATAATTGGCTAGTCATAGGAACATCTCTGTATCGTGGTGTAAGTCATGGCGACTTGCTTAGCTATGGTTGGGATCTTTGATCTCCATAGCTTCTGTGAAAGTGTATCTGTATCTGTTTTGTGAGACTTGATATTTCGAGATCAATTCTCTATCTGCTACGTGGGACCTTTGGGTCCAGTCCCTTGTATCCTTTGTGGGAAACCTGTTATATTACATTAGGGGCACATTGAAATAAATAAATAATTACTTTTTAATTTAATTGAATATAAAAAGTTATAACGAAAATGATTCTTTTGAAAGAAAATGCAAAATTAAGATAAATCTGTAAAGATTTCTGAAAAGTGTAATTAGTAAGGAAAAAAAAAAGAATGGTTTTATAAGAATTCAGGATGTATTGTGTTTTTCGTGAAAATGATAAATTTGATTAATTGGTATTTCTCGTACCAATTACTATTCTAAAAAGTGACAAATTTGAAAAAAAAAACAATATTAATTTCCTGTTTAAAGTTAAAAGTAATGATTTTGACATGAAGTGAACTTAATACTTATGAAATGTCTTTCTGAAAGAAAGGTTAATTGAAAAGTAAAACAATAAGAAAGACATATGATTGACCGATGAGAAAGAAGTAAAAGACTTATGTCTTAATTAATATTTGAACGAAAGTAATATATATATATGAATGAAGGAAATAAAATACTTCAAAGTGTCTTGAAATACTTATATCACTTTGTAATAAAGCTTAAAAGCTATTAATTAGTAATATATTTATTGGTTAAAAGTAAAAAAAAATATAAAAGAATAAATAGCAAGAGGTATAATTAGAGTTCAGACTGAATAATTGAACATTAAAACAAGAATTTAAGTAATTTATTTTGGTACTAGTAAAGACACGAGTACCAATACATATTGCTAACTGGAATGATAGTTAAATCGCTATAGCTAAAGGATAAAACGAAGGTAGTGATAAAAGTAAAAGTTATAGTAAACGTTAACATAAAAGTAAAAGTAAAAGTATAAGTAAAAGAGTAAATCCGATATTGATCCACCTAAAGAATATACTGCAAAGTAAGGTTAATAGTTCAGAAATAAAGACCAATGGTTATCAGAATACGAATTTAATAACGAGATTAGTAATAACTGAAATAAAAGAAAATACTTAATGAAATAAGAATATTAGAAGCTTAAATTAAGAAATTATGCTTATTCTTACGAAATTCTTGGATTAGTAGTCACCGCTGGGCATATTTAATGCTAAGCACGTAGTGTTTACTGCATGCAGGTTCTGATGTGTTCGGGAACACAGTACATTGAAGGTCCAGATCAGAAGAGAAGATTTTTGTGGCAGTTTGTTTAAGCTTATGGCATGTATATACTTAGACTATTAAGGTAAAATACTGAATGGTATTTTGAGTGTATTTCATGATTGTTAACGAATGAATGATTGGTTTATATTATTGGATTGAAGTTATCTTATATATGTTTTAAAATGTTTTTAAAGCTATCATTCGATTAGGAAGTTAATGTGAGAAAAAAAACTTACTGTTTCGGTTTAGTCCGCATCGAAAAAGACTGTTACGAGTAGGGTGTGACAGGGACAAAGCCAACAATCTCCCAAGCTGACATCAAAATAGAAGTAGCATTTTGATGTATGAGATTGATTTTGGATCTCTTTTGGTTACATCCAAATATTTGTATGTAAAGGCATGTAATTATAAAGTTATGTAAAGAATAATCAATAACATATGATAGTATGAATGTATGTATGTATGTATGTATGTATGTATGCTCGTATATGCATCATCAACAGACAAGTCATAGGATTAATGGGATTAATAAATATAATTAGTAATAGTAATTAGGATTATCTAGTATAGTCATTACAGTTCAGGTACTAAAGGAGAGGCTTATGGCTGTTTCGAGTCTCAAGTGTGAAACCAGCATATTTTTTTATTGTTTGATTGCTGGAGTTCACTAGTAATTTTTGGTTTTGAAAGTGATAATCTATTTTGGCCTAGCACACACACACACGATAAATTTTTTAATATAGATTAGTTCGAGTCTTTTTAATTGAATTTTTTTATCTAAGTGTCTCCTATGAGCGTTGTTCTGGCCTCTGTGAATTTGCTTGTTCTAAATTGGAGTTTGAATTTTCAAGATTATGGATGATTTATTTGCTCGAGGGCGAGCGAAAGGCTAAGTGTGGGGTAGTTGTAGCTTTGATTTTTAGGTTTGTTTTCAGGAGAATTTTATGTGTTTTAGTGTCTCATGTTGCATGTTTTTAGTGTTAAAATGTTTTTCCTATGTTCATTTTAGTTATTTTGATAAAATTGAAGTTTTTAGATGATTAATGGTATTAATTTAAATTTTGTGCAGAAAAATAGGCTGAACCACGGCTGAGACAATTTGTCCTAGCCGTGTCCCTTGAAAAGCTCAAAACTCATTGTTTCACCAATAGCCTTGGCTGAGACCAACTGGTCCCAACCATGGCTAATGTAGCTTATAGAGAAGTTTTAGTCTAGAAGTTTGACACGGTCGAGACAAAAGTGTCCTAGCCATATCCAGAGCAAAGTACTACTCTGTCTTTTCATGTCTCGACTGAGACAAAAGTGTCCCAGCCGTGCCTTTCTGGATACCTCTATAAAAGCAGCAGAAAGGCCATTCTTAGAGAGAGAAATTATAGTTTTACATCTATATAGCTTTCCATACATAGTTTTATAGTTTTACTTGTAAAAATTACTCTTTTAGATTAGATTTACTTCAAGAACACAAAGAAAAGTCTTAGTTTTAGTTACTTATTTCAAGTTACAGTTTACAATCAAAGTGCAGTTTGGAGAAAGAGAGAAGGAGCTTCATCAACTTCAAATCTTCAACTTTAAATGGGTTTTATAATTCATTCTTTTACTTTATTTGTTTTTTACATTATGAATAGTGAGTAGTCTTTTAGTTGCTTGGGGATCTAAAAATCCCCTACCTATAATGTGAATATTGAGCATATTTTCAGTTATATATATATATGAATGAATGGTTTATTTCACTGTTGCTTACTCTTATTTTATTAGTTTTCAGCTTCTCAAGTGATTTTTTCCAGCCTTGATGAATGATTTTTATCTTATACCTTGGTTGGATGCTGATGCTTGTGTCGATTGAATACTATGAATGATTTTGCTCAGATTTTCTATCATGATTGTTGTCTATTTTGGATGGCTCCATAATGGAACTCTAAATGTGCAGTGTTTGTGGTTTTAAGACTAGAGTGTGGAGTGAAATAGATGGATTTTAGATTGTTTGGCTCCGGAATGGGAAAGCAAACCAAACTTAAGATGTTAGACCCGTGCTTAGGCTAGTTATTTGGCTGGCTATAGAATGGGATGTTTAACAACTAGAATAGCTGGCTCCAAAATAGGATGTTTGGGTTAATAGGGTTATCCCGGATTCATTTATGTATGCTTTTAGGTAAAATTAATTTATATTGGGTATGGGGTGGATGAGTGAACCCGATCAACATTTTCCTTATATTGATTTTTACACTTGTTAATTTGTCATAATTTAGCTCTCACTTGATTTACAACTAGTTTAAATTTAATTTCTTCTTATTAAGCATTTTAGCATTTAAAGTCTTTATTTTAGATAGCCATAGCACAATCATCAAACTTTTGGAAATTCTTTAGCATATGATCGATTGTCTCAACTTGCATACACAATCTCTTGGGTACGATATTCGAGAGTCTTAAAAATACTCCTCTTACTACTTGTTGATCTAGTATACTTGTTAGGGTTGCAACACCCATTATCGAGCGATCTAACAACCATGCACGACCAACAAGGTATAATAAGTATTTTAGATTTTACAAAATTTTAACAAAAATTTAATAGTATTTCGGCTAGGAATGTGCCTGCTCCCTGCACAAAAAAAAACATTTTAAACTAATCCATAGGTCAACATTAACCACCAAGCAACACAACTTAAATTATTAAACATAGGAAACTAAATTTGTCTTAAATTATTTTGGTGCAATTACAGTTCTAGTACAATATTTTTTTAAAGATACAAACCTAAATAAAAGCTACCTATATTAGTTGCTAAAAACGTCTACAATTCACGTGCTTATACACAAAAGCTACTCCTAGCTATAGTGTTATGCAAACGAATATTTACAAATTAAGATTATATTCCTAAGGGCATTATTCAAGTCTAAGCTACAAGGCAACATGATTATATACATTATGCTTAACACTAAGAGTTTAAAAATATAAAAGGTCTAAAATATAATTAAATAAATAAAAGAATAAACAAAATGTAGACAAAGGTTCAAATAACACTTACTTGGGATATAAACAATGGATGAAAGAAAAAGTGAAGGAAGAGAAAAAAAAAGGCTGCTCCTTAAAGTGTGCATCGCTCCTAAGAGAATTCAGGCATAAATGGCTTCAAAAATGGACCAAAAACGGGGAAGAAAAACTCAAGAAAATAGAGAGAAAACCTTTGGAATTTTGAAAATGGTGGTTTAGGAGAAGTAGGGAAGAAGAAAAAAAAGAGCAAACAACTTTTATTTTTAAATTTTTGAACGATGTATAGCACGTCTTATTTGTCACTCCTTTTTTACTTTTTTTTTACCTTTTTTCTTTCTTTTTAATTTTATTTCTTCATTTTTAAATCCTAATTTACATTATTTACCCTAAGACACATTATTTTTGTCCTTGTCACACATGTTTGACATTATTTTATTTTATTTACATATGTATATACATATATTATTTATTTTAGTCACACATATGTACTAAAAATCCAATACTCCTTGAAATTCCTCGTGCCTTTTAAATTTCTAGACTTTTTACATCCTAAATCTTCTAAATTTATCTGCCTTAGCCATAAAGCCTTTGGATTTCCTACAAAATGAAAATAAAAGAAAATGCAATAATATGTATTGACAATGCATAAAACGTGCAAAAAAATGCATTTTGGTCATTTAGAAGTGATAAACGGGCTGGTCGTGGCTCGATTGTCGAGGGACGACTTTCTATCATCCCTTTTTTCTATAAATAGTGCCATATTTTCCTTGGTCTTTATGCCTTTGACCTGTCCCTTTCCCAATGAAGCTTCTGTCGGGTATTTTCTCTTTCATCCCTTTCTCCTTTTTTTTTTTCTTTTTGGTCATTTTTCTTTTAGTTATTTATTTTTCCCCTCTTATTTTTTCACTTAGCCCATTTGAAAATTTATGTTACCATAACTTCTGCACTTACAACATTACACCAGTTGTTTGATGCCCTGAGAACTTAGGAGGACCCTCATTTGGCTCCATATTCCAACCTGAGATTTCTAAAAAGAGTATCATTTGATAGAAACCAAATATTTGCTACTGCCTAGTATTGGGACTCGAGGTTCCATGTGTTTATGTTCACACATCGGGAATTATGTCCTTTACTAGAAGAATGTGTTGAGATAATTAGTGTGAGGTTTACCTCTAGTACTCGACCATGCCTGCCTATCATCATTCCCAGTTATTCCAAAAAGGTGGCTCGTGCTCTAAGTATCCTTCCTCCTAAGGCTAGAGTTTTGGTACGTCAGAAGAGGACCTTTGTTTTGGAGCCCTTGATAGATGCTCTAGATGACTTTATTTTTGTGCCCACTATTTAGTCTGGTCTCATTTTTGTTTGATGCTTTGCTCGATGCCTACTAATTCAGACCGATGACTTGACGACTAAGGACTATACACCATTCAGCATTGTGGATGGCGTACGAAAAGGGCATAATCCCTTTCCTCTGATTTTAGCAAAGACCATCATTGGCTTGGATGCTATCTTTCATGATCCTCATTCTTGCCTCATTGGTAGTCCTATGCTACTTCAGGTATGTCCTTGTTTTGATGGTAGAATACCCCTTGTGGGTTTTCATACTAGCTTTTCTTATTGGAAAATGCATCTTTTTAGGTTTTCACGCATTTTCTTGCCTTATTTTTGCCTAAGATGAATCTAACTCACCCTAATGACTTTTTTTAAGATATGGCTTTGTGAAAAGTTGAAGCTATTGTTAGAGCTTCCTCTTCTAGTTAGAGCTACAAGTACTTACCCCATGAGATATGTCATACTCATACACCTACAACGCTAGTTTCTATCGATTTAGGATGGAGTCCAGTGGCTAGCCTGGCTAATATATGATGATATCATATTCAGGTGTACCTAGATTTCCATTACTTTTATAGCTCGAGATGGAGCATCTGGATGTGTCCTTTTGTGAAGATTGCATTAGGCTACCTTTTTTGTCATTGCTCACTGTGTTTGTCAGTTTGGGGTTGACAGGACATCGTTAGGTGTCCACTAGGCTTTTGAGGTGGCATCTTTACTGTTCTTTTCCAGTCAGAGTATCATCGGAGGATTTAAACTCGACTCCCTATGAGGACTACTATTCTTGAGATCAACACTTGTGACATTGCCACTTCTACCTCATATAAGCAATGGGTCACTAGTCTAGCAGTCGATAATAGGCTATCTCATCTTAGGCACCTGGATGGGGAGAGAGACATGACACAGATAGACTAGATCAAATACTATCATGGAATATGTTTTTGCTTTTATTGAACTTTTTTAATTTTGAACATATGAACATAATATGCTACTTTCAAATACATTGATGATATTATGAATACATGCATGACATTTCTTTTTTATTTCAATATACATGATGAACATTTGATATTACTCCAATGACACATATTATTTAATCTCAAAGTGAAACTTTAAAAACATCATAACTCCTATCATCAATCATCCCTTTTAGGTTTTATTAATTGATTATTTTCTTTTGACCTTTAATTTTTGGTTAGGATACCTTTTTTTGGTTTTTACCCTGACGAGACACCCAATTTTAGTACGGTCATCATTTTTCAATTTTTGAATCATGTGGCATTTATTCTCTTCTTTTTCTCTTTCTAGTCTTAGCCATATGTAGACACTGTGATCTAAGATAGCCTAGATCAAGGTTAGCTAATGATGAAGGAAATAGTATATTTCTGACAATAAGTGCAAGTCTCAAGCTCTAATAGTGAATTTTTACATTTTTCTCAAAGATTTTATGATTTTTTTCAAGTATTTTAACAAAAAAGCATAAAAAAACCTTGGTTTTGGCCTTCAAAAGTGATAGATGATTGTCTGCTATGTGAGGGATGGTCATTTGTGGCCTTCTCTCTCCTATCTATGTCAGATTAAGAGCATTTTGGTAATTTAGGGTTTTTTCCTAAGGGACGGCTGCCTCTTATAAAGCATAGCCATATGTGGTTAAAAACCCAAATTTTTTATATTTCTAGAAATTCAAAATAATAAGATAAGTTTTTAAAAAGATTTTTATTTGGATTTAATGGGCTAATATCTCTAGATTTGGGCAGATAGAGTTGTGATCAAACTCCAACTCTACTCTAGGTATAAAATCAAAATATTTTAGGATTTTTAAAAAGGAGGGAAAAATCACACTTGATACAGAGAAAAATCTTAGAGAGGAAGAAAACTAATTTCTCTCTCTAAGAATGAAGTTCTCTAATAATCTTTTGATCTAAACACACACACACACATACACATAAATAATCATTCGACTTTTTATAAACAAAGAGCACAATCGGAGTGGAGATCTGGACTTCAAGGAATTCAAAGACATAATATCTCTTGAGAGTAATATTCTAGGCTATCTTTTTATTTTCACTCTCTACAAATTGCCATGTATGATTATGGAATTTAATCTATTTTAAGGTATTTAATGCATGATTTAGGGTTATAGTCTTTTATGCATGTTTTAGGCATTAATATTTCCGTATCTAGGGTTAGCCATAATTTTGCATGAGTTTGAGTTTATTTGCTACATTCTGCCATCACCCTTTCAGGAGCATCCATGGCTAGTTTTTCAGGTATTTCTACATGTATTTTATGCATTTATTATGTTGTATAATTTCTTTGACCCCTAAAATGTTTATTTTAATTCTATAAATATTTCTATTTCGTAATGTATTAATTAAATGCATAATTTTCTTTCTTTTATTTCATTAGTTATTCATATGATGTAATTTAGTTGTCTTTTGTGATTTTTTTGTAAATATATGACTTTAATTGTTTTGGGAGATCTCGCGAGGCATTTTGCATTGGGATTTGTACCCAAGTTAACCGATGACCATCACCTACCTTTAGCTATTCGTTTAACCATTCCATTTATTCATTATTTTATTTCATTTATTATTTATTTCATTATTTTTGTTTGTTTGTTTATTTCAGTATTTTTGTTTATTTATTATTTTGGCATTTTTGATGTATTTTTAATTTCAGGGACGTAATAGCTAGTAAAAAATGGCTTTTTCTGTACACATAAAAGGAAAAGGAAAAAAATGATTTCTATTGAATAAATTGGATTTTCTTTTAAAACTTGGACTAATGTCCAATTTTCCATCGAAAGCATATATAAGACAAAAAGAGCATTTTTGTAAAATATACATGAGGAAACTAATGTTCCCAACTCAAATAAATACCCCGATTAATATATGTATATTACTTTATTCTTGTTTGTTAGATGATTTACTTTTGTAATAGTTTAATTAGTTGATTTAATTTATTTATTTACCACTTTTATTAATTGATTCGGATATTTATTTAATTTTATCGCTTTGCATTGTGTGAAAGAAGAGAGAGGATTAAATTTAAAACTTAAATATAAAATAACACCTAACCAAGATGCCTAATAAGAGTGATGTCCCGAACACCAATCTTTGTTTGGGCATCAAAAGGTCAAGAATTATTTTTCAAAGTTCTGTTGGGGGGCGACTCCATGACAACTACCTCTTTTAAGCCCATTAATAGATGCTTTCATGGGTTGACTACCAACAATAATTTGGGTTTCATCCCTTTTTATTGTGAAGTAGCTAATTTATGATTTATAGTGAGCCTCTTTCGGTCTCGGACCCTAAAAGCAGGTTGTCAAGAACTCAATCGAAAATGAGCAATGGCTCTGGCTTGCGTCACAGTGGCCACTTCACTAGAGAATAAAGAGACCTTGCTCCTAAAAGCATCTTGGTTAAGTTTTTTTATAATTGGATTTCCTTATTAATCCTATCTCTTTTCTAAATTGCATTTTTTGCATACATTTTAGAGCCTTAGAATTAAGTTAGACATCCCTTTTTAGTCCTGGTGTCATCCTAAAGCACGCCTTACATTTCCTCAATGTAGGGAGGTACCAAGGAGATCCACCAGCCTAAGTCTAATACTATATGGTATATAAAATGGTGACACATTGGTCGTTATACTCATGATGAGCTAGACCTATTAGCAAGGACCATCTTGGGTAGCTTTAAAGTTTCATCACCCTTGACTTAAGCCCATATAATGACAATAGAAACTTTCCCTAGGTTGTATAACTATGATAACTTTTGCATGCTATATGGACCTTTATGTATTAATCAAACTCAAACAAATTAGAAGGGTGCCAGTCAAAGGTTGCCATGCCCTGATGGGCCCAATCCAATTTGTATGAGTTAGTCAAAATATATAATGATCAAAATCCATATGGCTGCACTTTTAATTAGAGAGGTTATGCTGTCGATTTTCTGTCATACACCATATGCATCCATTGGGTACCTTGTTGACCCATGGGTTAAACCCACCTAGGGAAGAGACCACATAACCTCCTTTGTGGGAGCAATAAGGTTGGAAGATTATTATTGTGCTTGTGTGTGGTTGTGAATGATGGCTAATAAAAGCATTCATTACATATATGCATCATGTATATACCACACTCATGCATCATTCATCATGCATCACTCCCAATGTTTGATCCTTATAGCTATCATAGATCTATCTAGGTGGTCAAGAGGGTCAGATGGTCACCTAGTTCAGAGACCAAGATTCGAGTTGCCAAGATAGAGTTAGGTTTAGAGGATAGTTTAGAGCTAAGTGCAAGTAGTTAGGAAACTAGCTCAGACATGGAGGAAGAATAGATGAATGAAATCGAAAGGGTTACTGAGGAGACTGGGAGGTTGCCCTCTTTGAGAGAAAGGTTAGTTACATATGTTGTTGGGACCTCGATGATGAGGGATGAGTTAGATAGAAGGCTATATAGGTGTCTTTAAAAGTTTAAGGAAAGAATGTTGGCTATAATTAGTGAAATGGTGGCCTCTATGATACCAAATCCTAAAACTCAACCTACAGCACCCGCTCGCGAGATAATAGAGCCAGCCTATGTCAGGGACATTGCCACAATAGATGTTACTATATCTCAAGATCCACCAAGGAAAGAATGGAGACATGATCCTAAAAATGACTATATTGAAGATGAAGACAAAGACTATATCCTTCCTATGATGAATATAAGGAGTAGAGGTCCTATGATGAAGATCTAGCCTTCAAGAAGATGAAGAAAAAAGTTAAGGCTATTTCTAGGTAGCTGTCTGCTGGTAAGGGAATAAACCCTAATGATAGAGACTTGGATAGAGATAAGCCATTGCCCTAGAGGTTTAAGATGCCCGATTTACTTCAGACCCTTCGGTTCATGTTAAGCAATATACATTGATCATGAAAGGGACCACCCTGACCAAAAAGCAAAAATTGGAGTATTTTTGTCTGAGCTTGACAGGACATACATTTGATTGGTATCATAGGTTGGATAGGCACACTAAGAAAGATTGGGATCTACTAACCTAGAAGTTCCTTAAGTAGTTCGACTACAGCACTAGGATAGAGGTTACCCTAAAGGACCTCGAGCTACCCAAGTAGAAACATGATGAGTCCTTCCATGAGTACCTCACTAGGTAGAGAAATAGGGTAATGGAGATGAAGTGAAAGCATGACACAACTAATCAAATTAGGCTATTTATTAGGAATGCAAGCCCATACTTAAGGGATGGCTTAAAAATGAAGGGTTTAAAGGACTGGGAGTTATTAAAGGACATAGCCATAGAAGTTGAGGGAGAGTACCTAGCCAACAAGGTGAACAATGAGGGTGTTAGAATGAAAACTTCAGTAGCAATAAAGTAGTTGGGAACAGTAGTGGATCAAATAAAACTGGAAAGACTGCAAAAGTGTCTGCTAAAGAAACTAGTCAGAGGCATTATTCCAACTTAGGTAAGTCATTTTCCTAGGTGTTGGATCAATTGAGCAAGGAAAGGAAGCTTCAACCACTGCCCTCAAGGCCTGCAAAAAGTCAAAGGCTGGCCAACCATAGAGAGGAACAATATTATGCATACCATCAGCACATCGAGCACCTGATTAATTATTGTTGCACCTTGAGAAACAAAATTTAAGATCTAATAGACAATAAATAGATTTTAGATCCTAAGAAGAAAGACAAGAAGAAGAAATGAGGTTACAACGTCGTGCCACCTCCAATGTTTTTAATCGGGTCTAGTATACCTGAGTGGTATGTTATGAAAGACCTGTATTGGAATGAGTATCTAGTCATTACTCACTCCACCCCTAAAGTAACATAGCCAAGTAAAGAAAATTGGCCAGTTTCAATGATTTACTGTTAGGATACTCCCACAGAGAGTGAGGATGAAGGAGCTTTGGTGCTCATTGATATTTGGAGTTTAGCTAGTGAAAGTAAGGAGGAAATAAGAGAAGAAAAGAAGGTGAAGGTGGTCACTAATACTGGAAGGGTGGCTTAAAAAATTGAAAAACGGCCAACTCCTACTATAATGCCTGCAAAAAATGAGATTGATGGTGACTAGATAATTAAGCAGTTAAAGAAGAAACAAGCACAAAATTCTATTTGGGATTTGTTGAGATAGTCTCCCTCGCATAGATAGAAGTTAGTAGAAGCCCTAAGTGAATCTCCTGTTGCCACCACTATTTTGCCTTTTGAGCTGTTGGATTTGGTTAAGGGAGGGATAGGAGAAAATGCTATGTACTCTAATGTTGGCCTACCTGTTAAAGGAAGGAACCATAATCACCCTCTATACATCAAAGCATAGATGAATGGCAAGCACATGGCATGTGTGATGGTTGATGATGGTTTTTTATTAATGTTTTCCCTTTATTTGCAATTCTTGGTTTTGGGTTAAATGAGAACACACTGAGTAAATCTGACTTGACCATTTCTACCTATGATAATTCTAAAAGGCAAGCTGCTGGGATATTTAAGGCTTTAGTGAAGATAGAGCCCATTAAGATATAGGCTAAATTTGTGGTGTTGCTTATTTCGGACAACTTCTTTGTGCTATTAAGGAGGCCATGATTCCACAAGTTGGGTAGGGTGCCTTGCAAGTCTCCTAAGCTTCTGCTTAACTGGTTCACACCCTGGATAAGTTGGGATGGCATGTTCGGAAATTTCCAGATCTATTCCCAACATGCCTTTATTGGTTCAGGCAAAGACTTTTTTATATTTTTTTAATATTCTCTTGAATTTTTCACTCTCTTCAGGAGTTATGTTTAATGCCAATAAAATTTTCCTTGGGTTTTCTTTTGTTCTGAGATTAAATGAACATATGTTTGTTGAGTTAATGTCAAATATGAATGGTTCATGGTCATGATTATGCATATTGAAATTATGAGAAACATCACATAAGTAAACAAAATTGTTCATCTTATTAATATAATAAAAATAGCAATCATTATTCTCATAAAAAATTCAAGAACATAAACAATATCAGTGAAAGTATCCTCTCTAGTCTTGGTAGAATTAGATGTCTCTCCAGCTTGTGAGTCAGCCTCAGATGGATCATCAACCTCTATCTTCCCTTTGGCTTTTAGCTGAGCAGCAAGTATCTTCTCTATCATGACCCTTTTAAGTACTTCTTTAACCCAAGTTGAATGGTGCAGGAGAATTTCTTTATCTAAGAAACCCTCAACTGGCTTAATAATCCCTCGCTTCTAGTCAAAAACATCATTAAACAACTCAAAACTTGGAACTATCTCATCTCTTGTCAGTTAAGGCTCACTTTCTCTATAGTAAAGGAAAATAACTAGAGCTATCACAAAGCTTTGAGAGATGTGGAGAATCCCTTTTGCTACTTCCTTCCTTTTGTCTTTTTTATTTGGACCAATGAAACCTAATCCCTTCTTGTCTTTTTGACACCTAGTAGCTATGGCAATTTGAGGCCCTTAGGTGTTCTTGCCTAAACCAGCACCTGGTAGGAAGTTCATTTTCTTTAGCATGTTGATCACTTCTAGGTTGTCAGCAAAACCACTCTTACCTTATTTATTGCTTATAACTAATACACGGAATCCACTAAAAGGCTATTTTGCTATCTCGAGCACAAACACCTAATTCTCCCTTATAACCTTAATAGTTACCACTTGACCATCATGGGGGATCTTGATCATCTGATGCAATGTGGTAGGTGACCGGTGTCTAGCAAGTGTACTAGATCGGCTAGTAATATAAGGAAATATAGATTAAGACCCCAAAATATCGTACCCAAGGGAACATGGATTGCTAAGAATAATGCCTATATATGAATTAAATTAATCCGAGATTGTTTCCCAAATGGTTTTGTTTTTAAAGCAAAAATTAAATAAAAGAAACAATTAAACAAAACAAAAGCTAAAACACAAATTAAAAACAAAACAATAACTGGAATTCTCTTGCTAAGGAAACTATCCACCTTAACTTTCATTGTAATGACTTAAATTCAAAGAATAATACCAGTGATTATGAAGAATTCAGATAAATAAAACCAGATAACTTTATTCAAGATTATCATTCCAAGCATTAAACTCCCTTATTCATAACAATTCAACACTTGGCATAAAAGTCTGAATTAATCCTCCTAGATGTCTATTAAAGCCTTTCTCAAGAGATTCAACTTTCACCCATTCTTAGTTCTTCCTCTCTTAGTATTAACCAATAAAATTCATACATAATCATCTCATATTTCGGATAATAATCATGCATAAACATTAAAGAGTTAATCCAAGAACATGCAAATCATTAACTATGTCAAAACCAATTCTTAGTTATTTATTCAATAAACCAACAACCAATCTCAACACAATCAATGATAAAAATATGCTTAAAACCAAGAAATAATCAACTAATATTGAAATTAAGCTCAAAACAAAGTCATAACAATGAAGAATTTAAGATCTCAAGAATCCATTAGCAAAAGAAGAAAAACTACTTCCTAAACATCATTAAAAACTAAAGACAAAGTTGAAAGATTAAAACAAAATTGAAAGAAAAACTAAAAACAGAAAAACTAGAAAAAACAAGTAAAACTAAAACTAAAGCAATTAATCTCTTCTAAGCCTTCATTTTTTTCTTTTCTTTGGTGTTAGAGTTGTCTATTTATAGGCAAAATATGTTGTAGAAGCCTTTTAAACTTTCCAAATTGGAGTAGGAGAAAAATCCTTCTTGAATTGAAAAAATTGGAATCCTTCGCTTCATGGGAGTCTTCATCACGTGGCCATGTGTTCCCTAGTGTTAATTCACACGTGGCCATGTGTTGTTGTTTGAAGAAAATCACGTGGCCATGGGTCTTCTTCTTGCTCTTCTTTATTTCTTCTCACATGGCCACATTTCTACTAGCTTTGTTCTTCACGTGGCCACGTGTGAGACTCTTCAATGAACTCACGTGGTCACGTCTCAGGGCTCTGGCCTGGACGTCAACTTGTCTTACATCAATTCTTCATATTTGCACTTTTGGCCCTAAACTTTGCCCTTTTTACACTTTAAGCCCTTTTATGTCAAATTAACCCTGAAAATCAATCAAAATTTACAATTAACTCCAAAAACATAAAACTAACAAATTAAACTCAAATTAAACCTAATTAACACAAAATTAACTTAATTAAATACCTAAAAACATACTAAAAACATCATATAAATGACTATTATCAGTAGGCATCCCACCAAACTTATGAAACCACGGCCTTTCGAGCAACACTGAAAAGTTGGTAGGAATAGGCAATACCACAAATTCAGCCTTGATCTCAATGGGCCCCGTCTTTACTAAATCCTTAAAAGTCCCAGCAGCTTACCTTTTAGAATTATCATAAGTAGAGCTGGTCAAGTTAGACTTACTCAACATATTCTCAGTTAGCCCAAAAGCAGGGATTGCCACTGAGAGACAAATAGTAATAGAAAAACAATCATCTACCATCACACAGGTCATGTGTTTACCATTCACCTGAGCCTTGATGTAAAGAGGACGATTGTGGTTTCTTTTTTCAGTAGGTCAGCATTAGAGTACACAATATTTTCACATATCCCTCCCTTGACCAAATTCAACAGTTCAAAGGGTGAAATAATGGTGGAAATAATAGATTCATTTAAGGCTTTCACTAACTTATGCCTGTGTGTGGGAGATTGTCTTAACAAGTCCCAAATAGAAATTTGTGCTTACATCTTCTTTAATTATTTAATTATCTAATCACCTTCAACTTCCTTCTCCATAGGAACTACAGCATGAGCCAGCTATTTCTCAATCTCTGGGGCCACTCTTTCACTCTTAGTGACTGCCTTTACCTTTTTCTTTTCCCTTATCTCCTCCTTACCTTTATTGGCTAAACTTCATATGTTAATGGGCACCAAAGTCCCTTCATCCTTACTCTTTTTGGGGGTACCCTAGCAATCAACCATTAAAATTGGTAAATTTTTTTTACTTGGCTTCGTTACTCTAGGGGTGGAGTGAGTAACGGCTATGTATTCATTCCCATACAGGTCTCTCATGTATAACATTCAGGTAAGCTAGACTCAATCCTAAGCACTGGAGGTGGCATGGCATTCTAACATCTTTTCTTCTTCTTATATCTCTTCTTAAGATTCAAAATCCATTTGTTGTCTATTATATCTTGAATTCGGTTTCTCAATGTGTGACAATAGTCAGTCAAGTGTCCAGTGTGCCGATGGTATGCATAGTACTAATCTTCTCTATGGTGGGCCAACCTTTGACTATTCGTAGGCTTTAATGATAGTGGCTGAAGCTTTCCTTCCTTGTTCAAATGATCTAGCACCCAAGATAGTGACTTAACCAAGTTGGAATAATGCCTCTGACCAGCTTTCGTAGTGGATACTTATGCAATCTTTCCAGTTCTATTCGACCCACTATTATTCCCAAATGCCTTGTTATTATTGAAATTCCCCCAACACCCTTACTGTTTGCACTTCTGGCTAGGTATTCTCCCTCAGCTTTTATGGCTATGTCTTTTAAGGACTCCTAGTCCTTTAGAACTTTTATCTTCAAACCATCTCTCAAGTATGGGCTTGCATTTTAGATAAAGAGCCTAATTTGGTCAGCTGTGTCAGGCTTTCACTTCATCTCCATCACCCTATTTCTCCACCTAGTGAGATACTCATGAAAGGATTCATTATATTTCTACTGAAAAAGATTGAGGTTTTTCAAAGTAACCTCCATTGTAGTACTGTAGTCATACTACTTAAGGAACTCCTTAATCAATAGATCATAATCTTCCTTGGTGCCCCTATCCAACCCACAATACCAATCAATTATAGGCCCTATCAAACTCAAAAAAAAAAAATACTCCACCTTCTACTTTCTGGTTAAAATGGTCTTTTCATGATTAGTGTATATTGTATAACATAGATAAAAGGATTTAAAGTACCATCGAACCTCGACAAGTCAGGCATCCTAAACCTCTAGGGAAATATCTCATCTCTATCCAAGTCCCATTTTTACCTCATCCTTTGCATTTTCTTCCATCCGTTGTTCATATCCCGAATGTTATTTGAACCTTTTCTATATTTTGTTTATTTTTTAGTCTATTCAATTATATTTAAGACCTTTTATATGTTTATACTTTTGGTGTTAGGCATAATGTATGTAAGTATATTGCTTTATAGTTTAGAATCGAACAATGCCCTTAGGAGTATAATTTAAACTTGTAAATGTTTACATACATGACACTATAGTTAGGAACGGCCTTTGTGTACGAGCACATGAATTGTGGATGTTTTTAGCAACATATATAGGTAGCCTTTATTTAGGTTTGTATCTTTAAAAGCATGTTGTACTAAAACTATAATTGTACAAAAATAATTTAAGACAAATTTACTTTCCCATGTTTAATAATTTAAGTTATGTTGTTTGGCGGCCAATGATGGCTCTGGATTGGTTTAAAATGCTTTTTTGCATAAGAAGCAGGCACATTCCTAGCTGAAATGCTACTGAATTTTTGTAAAATCTAAAATACTTATTGTACCTCATTTGTCATGCAAGCTAGCTAAATCGCCCGATAATAGGCTTAGGATGTTGCACCTTACATTGTTGTGCATAGCATGTATTTCTATACAAGTTTGCTATCTCTAATATAAACTAGCAAGCTGCCAAAATTTTGACTGAATCTGATGCATTAATTTACTTGTAACCTAAGTCAGTCACAAAAAGATTAACATATAATATTTTTTATAAAATGACTCAAAGGGTTGCACGCGCTACTCCGACCTCGCCTACACATGTATACATGACACCATAGTAGGCCCATATATATTAAGCTCTTCCATAAGTTTAGTTTAAAGCCAGCTACTTTATATCTAGGCAGTTCTTACAGTCTGTCAGGCTGATGAAGGATATTGATCAACTAATAGCTGTAGCAGAGTGGATGGAGTTCTTTTCCCCAATTTTTCAAACCTACCTAGATGTCGCTAGAGAGGTCTTAGATACTCTTGAGTATGGAGGCTTTCAGAGATCGAACACCAAAGAGGGTGTGGTACAGTTTTGGGCATTAGGCATTCATCATAGCATCACACACTAGCAATTTATTGAGGCCATGGACCTTTCAAAGCTTGATGTTGTCACCCTCAACAGGATAGTAGACCGAACCAGGTGGATGACAGTGGTACTTTCGAAGGCTTATATTAGTTAGACAATGTGAAGAGCGTGATGTTAGCCACCTAAGTGTATCAGTACATTCAAAGAGTGTTATCTACATCCTACTTGGGACATACAAGAAGCCTCAAGTCAGTTAATTTAGCTAAAATCACCAGTCTTTGAGGGATGCGAGAGAACAGAAGGATGGACATCACTCATAAGATTATCGCTTCCCTAGTCAAAGTGGCCACCCAATCCACCATGCAGATTTGTATAGAAGGCGTCATGACCCGATTATTGCTAGCATTTAGGGCCGATGAGATTAGGTTTAGAGTCCCTCTTCAAGAAGATATTTATGTGGATTTACAGGCTGCTCTTATTATAAAGATGGTAAAGCCGATTTAAAGACAGGAGGGTCAGTATCGATTGTTGACCACTCTAAAGACTAGAGAGAAGTGTGGTTTATACCCCATAGTGCCAAACCCACCTACAGAAGGGGATATTCAGGATCAGCTGCCACAGGAGCCACCAGCAGCCCTACAGGCACCTCCAATACTTTCAGGACAGCAAATGACTAGGGGGATGAGCCTCAGGAGCATCACAAAGAAGATATTGACTTTGACTATAAGATCAACATGCAGATGGACCTTTAGGATCTTCTAAAAGGGTCACCTCAGCCACCAGCATATCCTCGATCACTGATCAGACACAAGCAGTCACCAACTAGAAGGATAGGGAGGTTTTCTCCTTATGGACATTCGAGAGCATCCACCTTTACCTCTCATCCACCATACAAGCATCCAAGTACATCCATATCAATTGCTCCACCACCACCAGCACACCTAAAGGCACCCTCATCCACTATACCACTAATGCATCTATCATCAGCCCCCTTATTTGATGAAATCTCTAAGAGGTTAACTACTATGGAAGAGGTTATCATGTGGTAGGATTAGATGTTATAGTTAGTGCTAGCAGTAGTATAGTCTCTATAGTCATTACCAATAATAGTATAGTCTCTGCAGTCTGACGTGCGAGATACTAAAGTTGAGTTAGGGACTATAGGGCAGAGATTCAATGTATCGCTATAGGTAGTCAATGAGTCACTTACCCAGATTAGTGAGTAGGGCACTCGTATTAAGGCTAAGGTCCCTAGAGGGAGGCAGGCTATAGTAGAGACAGATGAGCAGTTGATGAGGTATATCAGGTACCCGAGGGGTAACTTGATAAAGTATCTCAAGCAGCCTCTAAGGCAGTCACTGGTGTTGGCTAGGGATTAAAGCAATTGGTAGAGATGATAGCGCAAATTCTACAGCTTTTGATAGTGGCATTGCCAGATTTCACTTTAGATACAGGCAGGATGACGAACAGCCACCAATAGCACTGCAGGCCATAGCACCAACTAGACCTCCTAGGCCCTCAGCTTTCAGACCTCCATCTAAACCAGCCTACCATAGAGGATTGAGGCCGTCATAGTAGATTTGTAACGACCTCAATATCGGGTTAGTCGTGAACCGTATTTTTCGACAGTGAATAGTATTTTTTCGGTCGAAAAGTACATTCAAAAGTTAAAAATATTTTATTTGACCATCAAAAAGTATTGGTCATGGTGAGCTCGTGGTTAAAATTTAAAGTGAAACCGAGGTCAAATAAGCCTCGAAAAGTCAAAAATATGAAAAAGGTAGCGAGTCAATTTTTCTGGTAGAGAAGGTCACTTGATTTTATGTAATTTTTAAAAATAGTAAACGAATTTCGAATATTGCCAGATTTTATAGATCTTCATGTATTTTTATATAGAATATTTTGGTAATGAGAATTAAATTTTTCGGTATCACCGGCAGTTGTCGAATCGGACTGAAAATTTTGAATCAGATCATAAAGGACTTCGATTGAGCCAAAAATTAGTGTTTAATCTATTTTTGATGTGATAAAATTTATGGAATCGATTTTAAAATGAATAGGAGCTTTAAAAGTGAGAGAAAAAGTTTTAGGGGCAAAAATGATAAAATTATGGATATATATATATATATATATATATATATATATATATATATATATAAAGGAAAATACCGACTTTAGCCACAAATGGCCATAAAAGCTTAAAAAAAGAAAGAAACAAAAGAAAGTTAAAAACCAAAAAGTGATCAGATGTAAATAAAGAAAGAAAAAAAAAAGAAAAGAAAAGAAAGAAAGGTGCAGTGACAATGACGACGCAAGGCAGTGAAGAAAGAAAAAAGGAAAGAAAAAAAAAGAAAAAGAGAAAGGGAAGCCATGCCAGCCACCACCGCACGGCGACGAGTGGCGCAGCGGTCACTCCCTTTTCGACGTCCGACATCCGGAAGGGGGTGGCGAGTTTTTAACGTGGCAACCGATTTTTTTCTCCGTTCCGGCAAGTCAAGGCAGCAGATGAGGATATCACCACCACCGATCAACTCTCGGCAATAAAATGAGTCTTCTAGTACCCACCACTCTTCTTCGTTCGCCGGCGATGGGTAGATCGGCCATGGAGAAGGCGAAACTTTTCGGCTTCAATTTCGACCAAACCAAACAACAGTTGGGCACGTGATTATCGCAAATAAAGTCAAGAGGTCCCGATCTACGAGATGGCAATGTCGAATTATCACCGAAGAAATTCCGGCGAGCAAATTATTAAGCAAATTAACGCAAATTTGATCGTTAAGGTATATGACTATAAAATCCTTTAATTTTCCTTAAATTAATTGAATTTTTCCTTTAAATTTATTAAGGAAAAATATTGAATTATTGAGTAAAATTTGAAATTAATGTTATAATTGTTCAATTATATTTTAATTAAGCTTAGTATAACGTTGTAAATTGAGTTAAAGAAATTTATTAAGCAATTTTCTATATGAGCCAAAATTTCCTTGGAAACGAAATAAAGTATGTGTTATGTAATTGGATGAAATTGAGCTTTAATTTGATAGGGACTATGAAATAATGCATCCATAAATTTTATTAAAACTTATTGGAATTAATTGAATTTTTTTTGAAATATTTATTGGATAATAAAATTAATGAAATTAGTGAATTTTTATTAATTATGTCTTAAAATGGTAATAGGTATAAAATTTAAATTGTCCATAAATTTTTAGATAAACTATGAAAATTATTAGAGAATTTGTAAGTTGAATATTGGTGTATGTGCTAAGTGTAAATGAAGAATTATTGTGAAATAATTCATAAGGAAAGACAAAAAAATAGTAATTGTACAATAATATGCATATAAATTTCTAAGAATTTATATAAATTATTAGAATATTTTGAAATATAATATGGAATATGTTTAATTAAAAATATTGAATTATTGATAAATAATTCAATAAACACA
>JBBPFJ010000540.1:0-86546 GCA_037975025.1 Excoecaria agallocha
CTTTCTCAATTCTCAATCATTTATCATTGTCACATGTGAAAACATGATGAATATCACATTAACTTGATGAAAAAAAATTATTTTTCTTATGTATACTATTCGACCAACTATAGTACATGCGCATACATGATGGTTTTTCATGTAATAACATATGCCACATGCTTTTCCCATCATTTTTAACCTTTCTATACAAATAAATACTCAATTCACACTTGTATTCCTTCAATATCCAAATGAACATCATTATGTCTATCATACATACATTATATCCAAATATGTTTCAAGGCTTTAATTACGTCTATTAGATTATTTTATCACCAAAATTCTTAATTTATTCCCAATAATCAATCCATTACACAAAAATCATTCCTTAACCATAAGAATACCATTCGACCCCTTTATGTACACTTGTAAACAATATAGTTTCTTATCCATTTTCATTTCTTATATGTTTCCAAAATCATTTTAAGCCTTTATGTGTTAATATACTTTCATTTCACATTATTGATCTTTAGTTACATATATAAACATCATTATGCTCACATGATTAACATTATATCCATAAGTTATTTCAAGCTCAAATCAATTATGTTGTGCATATTTATCATAGTATTATACATTTTATGCTTAATATACAAATAAACATCAAATAATCATTTTATACTACATAGGGTACCATTAGGCCAAAGCATGATTTCCCCTTCTATGCTTGATTGCTTCTTCTTTTCATACTTATTTCATGTTAGAACATTATTTTATTATGTTATATTAAATTATTTCACATTTCATTTTAAGTTCATATTGCTATATAATGTAATTTTTACATAAAATCCAAAGAAATAAATAAAATCGGTGTAGTTTGTATTTGCTAACCTTTTTCAAGCTCTTCTCATGATTTTTCTTCCTTTCCATTTTTTCCTCCCTTTTTCCCTTTTGATTCAACTTGGTTCCTTTGAAAACCCACTTGATCGAATCTTCCTTGAATTATTTCCTCAAATTTTCCTCATCCATAATTCAATTTCAATTCAAAATATAAATTTTCATATCAAAGTCTATCTAAAAATCTATTTAAAGCATTAAGTTATCACTAAATAAAATTACTTAAATTTCTGGTCTAACCTTTTTTTGCAATTTATTTCACTTTCTCCACTTAAAATGAGCTCTAATGATTGTTAGGAATGAATTTATAACTTTAGAATTTAGGGGGCATGAAATTTGATAGGTTTTTTGGTAGAATTCCCTTGAAAAAAATAAAGAAAAATGAAGAAATAGAGGGAGAAGTTGAGCGGCTGGAAAAAGGGAGAAGGTGGCTGAGTTTTCCAAAAAATTTTAATTTTCTCCTATTTATACCCAACCTAACTAGGCCAAATTAGGTCCAATCACCTTAGTACAACCAATTAGCCAATTTCACTAAAATAATCCACTTTCGGTCAAATTAATTTCTCCACTAATTCCATTGCTGAATATCAGATTCCAAGTGATTCTAATCCAATTTCTTATAACATTTTTACCCTTGCACTAATCAAAAATACCCTTTAACTTGATTGATTAAATTATCCTCTATTTTTCATCATTTTTTGAAAACTAGTGTTTCACTCATTAAAATGCTCTGAAATTTTGTCTTGCATGTTCAATAATATAGAGGAGAGTGTTTTTAAAATTTTATGCCATTTTGATATCATTTTGGTATAGTTACAGCTTCAAAAGAAAAGTTAGTCGGTCTAAAACTCAAAAATTCAAAGTCATCAGAAAAAATATTTTTCACTTTCAATACTAATTAGAAGTATTTATAGCAGATCTGGATAAATGGAATAACTTTTGAAGATCTTTGAAATATTTTAGAGCACGATAAAAGTTACAATCAATCTTTTTTATGGTATGGAGAAAATCCTTCACCGTCTGTTTCGAAGACCTAATTAAGCACAAATTCTCCTCAAATTGTAATATTGGGCTCCATTTAATACCTATTTTTTCATTTAGTGATTAAGTAAAACTTTTCACAAGGCCACCCATCCTAGCACTACTTTGTGCTGAGCACGTTTAACACTTCAGCACTTATAGATTTTACTATACCGTACTACTATAATCACGCTAATAACTATCCCATGATTACTATTCTTTCTCTAAAATGTATTATATATGTCAAATAAAAAATTTGGGGTGTTACATATAGAACTTGGTTGTGGATAAATAGGCATACCTATAAGGTACAGTTGTAGCTAACATAATTTTACCCATTTTGCACTAAAGTCTTGACCCCTTTGGGTTTATAGGTTTGATACCTTTAGGCATCCACAAGAGTAAATGCCTATAGGTATTCATATAAATGATACCTGTGGGTATCCATAACACTCATTATCTACACCCACAGTGTTGGGTTTCAACGTAGGAAAAATAAAAATTAAAATTCAGCGAAAATAATGAAACCCATCAGGATCCATAAGATCTAATTGACTCAATGAAGAGAAAGTAATGATTACTAACCTCTTGAAGCATAAAATCATCTTACAAGTGCTGCCTCACATGAAATGAACACCCTCTATCGGTATCCACACTCAAACGTGATGAACGGATTCGTTTGAGGTGATAGCTCCCTTCTTTGGCGGCTAGGGTTACAAAAATTAAATTTCTCTCTTCACTTTCTCAAAGTGACGACTCACCCGCTTTTATGTGTGTGTTAAGGTTATCAACCATATATCATATATGCATATAGTTGGCCTAAACCTAATTAAGAGAGAGAGAATTTTGGGCCTATATTTCTTATTAAAATAAGGAATACTTTATTTCATATTTAAAATAAAATTATAATATTAATACAAATAAAATTTATTTATTTCATTATTTATTTTGAATTATAATTTTTCATAAAATAAAATTTGAAATGATTGAATTAACCCTTAGTCCATTCATCACCTTTTATGTGTGCAACCCAATAGGTTCATATTATATTGGCTGTGGGCCCCAGTCCCATCATGAGCCTACAAGTCATAAGTGGCCTCTAGCAAGACATTACGACTACCTAAATAATATAAATATCGATAATTCAATTATCACCTCATAGATCATGTCATGATCTCTTCGTCACATGATATCTTTTATGAACATAAGTCATTGTTCATGTCAAACTTATATAGTTCAAACATATAATTTCTCAATCACTAAATAGACTGATAATATCAAATGACATTAATCACTCCATTAATTCATTTGAGCACAGCCATGCATTTCGCAGTCTTACTTATTGAGGGGCCCAATAGATATCTCTCATAAAAGAGGGATAAATTCCACCTTGATTATTCACTATCCTCTATACGATTATCATCATGTCCAATCATAACCTTTATTATTATCCGATTAAAGATAATGTTTAGTTATATCAAAACATAATGTTCCTCATGTAAGATACTATGATAATCTCAGGTCTAAGGATCAATAACATAACTATTATGAGATCACTAATTATATTAACCCATATAGTATTTCATAGTGGGTCAATCCAGTACTCTATTCTCCAACGAGTACCTACAAGTTTGATTTATATCACCATATATAATCATACCATAATTATCAATCAAACTTATACTAGTTTTATTTGTCATTAATCCTTTAATGATAAATAACTAGGGATAGTCAAAATAATATTAAATTGTTATTTATAAATATTATTATATTATAACATGCCAAAATATAATAACATGAAGAAAATCTAATTTTATAAAATTAAATGTAACATTACATAAAGAACCAAACGTATGGCCTAGGGCATAACCACTAACACACATAACTTATATAGGCAATCACAGGAAATGATAAAAAGATAAAGCATATGCTAACCTATAATGTAATATATGCATTTGTATTGTGACATTGTCATAGCATTGTTCTTTCCTTTAATTGTTGAAACTACCTTAATAGTTAATGCAAATATGTTATTATTATATCTTATTTATGCTTTTGTGCTAGGAATGGCCATTATGAGTTTTTCAAATAATAAATATTCACTACTAAGCTTTATAGCTTAACATGAGTGTTTATCCATGTAGATACCCAAGCTAAGACTCTTCCATAAGGACTTAATCTACAGTAAGAGGGCAAACATAAGATTTAGGAAGAGTTTAGAGTATGAAGTTTGTATTTTTGCTTTTGTTTTTGTATATGTCATTTTGTAATAGGAGATGATGTAATGCAAAAATGGTGGGAGAAACATAAATTTTGTAAGGTATAATAGTGCATATATACAAATTAATTAAGTATGAAATGTTTAATCTTATCATGGGATTTGTGCATGAAATTATAATATGCAAAATGAGTATATTCCTCAATAATAGATGTAAAGAATAGGTAAACAGGTTATATTTATTATCAATATATTATGTATGATAATAGGAAACGCATTTAAGATAAACATTAAAAATATAGTTTGTCCTATATTTGTTATTGATTAAAGTATAGAAGAATCTCGGGAAGCAATTGAGGATGTTGGTAAAAGTAACCAACCTGCTATATCTCATTCCTCTGTGTCTGGGCCTATCAAGTTAAATAGAGTTGATATGCCTCCTCTGCCTCTACATCAAGTTTAGAGGGATATGTTGTTACAGTTATCTCAAGATATGATGACTCTACTGCATATAATGATAATAGTTAAGGGTTCCAATGATTTGTTACAAAATCATGGAACTAAAAAGTTTATTGGTGTGATTTTGAATGAATCTAAAAATGTAGAGTGTTTGTTACAAAGGGTAGGTAGAGTGCTAGAAGAAATTGGATGTCCCTCATAAGAAATGGTGCATTGTGTTGTTTCGCTCCTTTAGGGAGCAACGTATGAATGGTAAAAGTTTGTTCTGAGGCAACCTTAGTTACCTAAATCTCTCACTTGGGACTTCTTCACTTGAGAATTCAAACAAAAAATATGTTATAGAGGCTTATAAGAATAAAAAGTGGAAATAATTGAGTTTTTATAATTGAGTTTGATACGCGTCATAGTGGCAACCCCACTAGGGAACTTAAAAGGCCTTGCTCCTGAAGTATCTTGTCTAAGTTTTTATAATTGAGTTTTTAAGATTAAATCATATCTCTTTTCAAAATTGCATCCTACATTCATGCTAAAGCCTTAAAATTATGTTAGACATCCCTATCTAGCCCTAGTGTATTCCCAAACACACCCTATGTTCACTCAATGTAAGAAGGTGTTAAGGAGGACTACTAACCAAAGCCTTATACCAATTGGAATATTAAATAGTGACTAATTGGTCATTATTCTTATGATTAGCTACTATTGGCAAGGACTATGTTGGGGTGCCCTAAAGTTCTAACACCCGGCTACAAGCCCATGTAATGGTAATAGCTACTTCCCCTAGGTAGTATGACTGTAATATTTTGTGTGCTATGTAGACCATTATATATTAGACAAAATCAACCAAATTAGGTGGTAACTTATCAAAGGTTGTCATACCTAGGTGGACCCATCCTGATCTAGTTAAATTGTTTAAATTTATAATGGCCAAAACCCATATGCCTACACTTTTAATAAGAGAGATTATGTTGCTGGTTTTCCACCATACACATCCAAGAGTAATAAGGTTAAAAGGTTATTGCTTTACTTATATATGGCTATGGTGATTACCTAACCCACTCAATTATCACGCATCATATGTATATCATTTACATTGCATTATCATGGATCACTCTAATGATTGACTCATGCATCATATGTATATCATTCACGTTCAACACCCTCATATACCATACGTATAACATACTAGCACTTATACATGCATTATAATCATGCATCACTCCTAACATCTATCTTTTTCACATATCATACATTCACATGGGTGGTTTAGAGGTCTAGATGGTCTCCTCATTAGAGAGACTTTGATTGAGCAGCTAGTGTTAGTGTAAGCCCTAGCCCCAATACATTATTATAAAACACTTAAATCAATAAATGAAGCATTTGTTTTATCTATTGTATTCCTATACATATCAATTGATAGAACTACCCAATAATGTTGTTTCAGTTTAAGTTATCATGTGTGAGGCATATGGTTGTAAGACCTTAAAACAATAGAGACTTCATTCTAAATATCCCTAGTCAGTCATTGTTATGGAAATAACAAATAAATTAAGACTAGTATGCTCTCTCTGATAAGATGAGTTCTGTCTTACGGATCATAAGGACAAGAGTGTCAATTAGAGATCATATATACATGTTTAGAACATGGTATCTAGATTCGATCCGCTCATGAGAACACTGCATGGTACTAATCATAAGTGTTTCTCATGTGCAAGTTTTGCATCGAAGTTCTTAGACCTAAAATCACTATGAAACTCTTTATGAATTACTGTGTACTTTGACATACACCTAACGTACTCATAATAGGGTGACAAGTATGGATATGCTTGGGTATGCACTAATTCATGTTAGAGAGCATGACAGAAGTAAAGGGATTACCCCTCTCAATAAGAGAGAAAATATCATCGGCCACTTGATCAGTGAACTGAGAAGTATATAGCCATACCGAGATGAAATAATGAGTAATCATTATTTATCTGAGAGTTCAGTGTCACTGGAATATCAAGAAAGGAATTAGTATATATAAGGATGACTAGTTCCATGCCTTATATTAATTTTGATATTTAAGGGTAAGGGACTATGCAAAATTGCATTAGGTCACTAAATGCCATTTGCATTTTCATTTAATTTGGAATGCTATAATATCTTGCTAGAGAATATATATAGCCTTTGGATTAATTTATTAATTTATTGCCAATATTAAATGGACCTATAGCATCGCACACAAAGCATTGGGCTTAAAATATTTAATAAAAGTATTAGGCATTAATTTGAGTCAAATTAATGTATGTAATGGGTATTAAAATTGTTAATTGGACCTTTGTCCATGAGAGAGAGAAATTCGGCCCACAAGGTTTAATTTTAATTAATTAATTATCTTTGATTAATTAAATTAATTGAGTATTAAATCTTAATAGCATTTGAATCAAAATAAAACACCTAATTAGGAGAGAGGGTAGCCGAAATTTATAGGAAAAATCCTAGTGGATTTCGGCATGTGCACAATTCCTAAGTTAGTGGTTGATTTTGATTAAATGTATTATGCCATTTTAAATTAATTTGAATTTAAAACCTAAAGGAATTTGAATTAATTTGAATCACTTAATTAGGAAGTGATGGAGGATGAAAATACTACCTAATTCAAAGGGATTTCGGCATCCACAATTTTTTCCTAAACCTAGTGGTATAAATTAATGAAATGATTTTTCCAAGTTAGGTTTTTTCTCTCTCTAAGCCGCCACTCTCAAGGGAAAAGGACTCTTCCTTCTTCTCTTGTATTTTTTACAGCCATTGGTTAACCTTAAAAAAAACAAGATCGGGTCTTGTGTCTTTAGTTTAATACCCATTGCCTAATACACAATGATTAGAGCTAGCACTCTAAGTTTTAAGCGTTCATTGCAATTATGTGTGTGAGCATATAGAGGAGTGACGTAAAGGCGGTTTCTTTGGCATTGGTAATCAAGATCTAAAGCATATAAGTTCATCCTATTTGCTGGTCATAATCAAAATCAAGATTTGAAGTGCATCTAAGATTGTATGTTTCAAAACCCTAAAATTGCATGTTTTTAATTCTTGTTGTGGATTGTGTGGTATGTATGATCAATATTTTTATTTTTTCGCTGCGTGATCATCATTGATATGCCATGTTATATTTCATCAGGGGTATCAGAGCCTAACCATGCTTATTTTAGTGCTTTAGATGCATTAAATCTTGATTCAAAAATAGTTATTACGTAAAACCACAATGTTAAAATTTTCTATTTTGAGTATTTTGCATTGTTTTAGCGTAAAAACAATTTTATATGATTAGTTAGGTATTATAATTATTATGACATGTTTATATACTATCCTAATATGTTCTTAGAGCTATTCATGATCGAATTTAATTATATATACCTGATTGTACATATTGATCTTGAAACTAGGTGCTAGTTTGCATGATATGTGATTGTTAACAACTAGTTTCTCAAAATTAAATGTATAAATGTGTTAAGCATGTTTGTAAGTGATTTTTAAAGATTAATAATAGGTTGGGGCATATTTTTAAAATTGGTTTTAATTCTGGTCCATGACAATTTAATTAATTAATTTTAAAATCACTTAAAACTATGACTAGTTTGTGTTTGTTGCATGTTTAATCAACATTGTTTGTTTTATTTTGATTAAAATGGCAAAAACACATTTAGATCAAATCTAAACAGAACCTTAACTCAATGTTTATGACCTTATTTAAATTATTAAGTGGCTCATAAAATCGTTTTAAATGTTTGTGCATTATTGTGGCATTATATGAGCATTAAACAACTAGTTTCATTGTTGTTTTTTTTGTTTTTGTATGAATTCCATGTATAATATATGTTCTTCATGATTTTATGTTTTAATTCATGTTAGAACATATTATATGTATTTTTAATGTTTATGGACTATATGACATAAAATTAAAAATGGCAAAAAAAATTGGAAATTATACTAGAGTTGATTTATGGCACAAATCTAACTAGTTTGTGTTTTGGGCTTTTATGAGAACTTATTCAATAAGAGAATTTAGTCCATTAGGCTTCGGCCCAGGCACATCATGGGGTCTTCTCTTAAAATTTCAAGTACACAATTTCCATTAATGGACTTGGCTAAATTAATTAAAATTCGACTTTGTTTTATCCATGAATGTTATGTATATTTATTTGTTTGTTTGGTGTGATGAATGGTATGCATGGTGCATTCATGGGCCCTAGGTTTTTATAATTAAATATGGCCTACTTGCCATTATGTATTATTGTAAAAGTTTCATTTATTTCTTAGTATAGAATTTATTTGAAGACTTTATAAATAAAGACGAAGCCCACCGGACTAGAGAAGCCCAACTCGAAGATTCTTATGTAATAGTATAGAATCTTAGTTGTAGGTTTTTGGGTCTATGTTTGACATGCTTTACTTTATGCAATTATATATATATGTAGGCTATTAATGGATGACAAAGCATATGCCATGTAAGCCATAATAAAATGAATCCCTAAAATAGTAAGTCATAAAGTTGCCTTCCTAATTCAAAACATGTCAAGGTATCGATCATCGGTCAGGCTAGGAGTCCTAGATGTGCTCGATTATCTTTGTGAGGCATGGATTGTGAATGTAGGTTGAACTTAACATGGAAAGGGATGCCCATTTGATCCAAGAGTCATCTACGAGACATGATTGGAGTTTTCCTATCTAAGTAACTTAACTTGTTAGGTGTACAAGCTGAGCTTGACTAATAATTAAGTTGTTGTGAAAAGTGGATCTTGGCCCACATTAAATCACTAACGTAAATTATTTAAAGGGATATTAATTCGGTTTGTGGGGATATAAATAAGACCTCATTTTATCTTGCTAAATTTTATTGTAGATTGAAAATGGCTTCTTTAAAAACTAACTTTTTATTACAATTAGTCCTGGAAAAGGATAAACTGAATGGCACTAATTTCATAGACTTGTCTCTAAACTTGAGATTTTTTCTAAAGCAAAAGAAGAAGTCGTATGTTTTGGATGCACCCTTGCCCGAAGAACCTGCTAGGAACGCCTCTACGGTTCAAAAGGAAACTTTTGAGACCAAGAAGAGTGACTCCAATAATTTGACCTGTCTGATGTTGGCCACTATGGTGCCTAACTTACAAAAGCAATTCATGGACCAAGAGATTTATGCGATCATGGTGCACCTCAAGGAGATGTTCCAAGAGCAAGCTCATCACCAAAGATTTGTGACAACAAAGGCCTTAATTTCTTGTAAGATGACTGCAGGTACTCCTGTTAGTACCCACACACTCAAGATGAAAGGGTATCTTGATACTCTTGAGAAGCTTGAGGTACAAGTCCCGAAGGAATTGGCCACTGACTTGATCTTAGGTTCATTGACTGATGACTGATGATTATGATCCATTTGTTATAAATTATAACATGTATGCAATGAATAAGATAGTCATCGAGCTTCATGGGATGCTTAAGAATGCTGAAGAGAACATTCGAAAGACCAATCCCGTACTTATGGTTTAAGGGGGCATTAACAAGGGACCCACTAAGGGAAAGGGAAAGGGAAAGGCGAAACCCAAGTATGACTTGGCTCGACTCAAGTCAAATGGGAGTGCACCTCAGGCTCAACCCAAGCCCAAGGCACAAAAGCTCAAGGAGAGCGAGAGCACATGCTTCCATTGCAATAAAATAGGGCATTGGATGAAGAATTGCGCTCTCTTCAAGGAAAAATAAAAGAAGAATGGAGCCAAGGCATCTAGTTCTGGTATTTTTGTTATTGAAATAAACCTCTCTATTTTTACCACTTGGGTATTAGATATCGGTTGTGGTTCTCACATTTGTTCAAATATGCAGAGGTTAAGAAATATGAGGTTACATAGGAAGAATGAAGTGGACCTCTGTGTGGAGAATGGAGCACGAGTTGCTGCCATAGAGATAGACGACTATCAACTCACTTTACCTTTCGGACTTTGTTTAAAATTGAAAAATTGTTATTATGTGCCTGCTATGAGCAGAAACATTATTTTAGTTTCTTGTTTGGATATGGATGGATTTGATTTTGTTATTAATAATGGCAATATTCATATTCGTCACCAAGGCATTTCATATGGCAATGCCATGTTACAAAATGGCCTTTATATCCTTGATCTACAAAACAAAGAGTCCATATACAACATTAATACAAAGAGGGTTAAATCAAACGAATTGAACCCTACTTACTTCTGGCATTGTCATCTAAGACATGCAAATGAAAAATGCATTTCAAGACTCCATAAATCTGGAGTGCTTGGGTCATTCGACTTAGAATCTTATGACACATGCGAGCCATGTTTGCATGGAAAGATGACAAAGAGTCCTTTTAACAAGAAAGGTGAAAGGACTAGTGACTTATTGGAACTAATACATACCGATGTATGTGGACCATTAAGTACACAAGCTAGATGTGGTTTTAGCTACTTCGTGACATTCATAGATGACTTCAGTAGATATAGCTACGTCTATCTAATGAAGCACAAGTCTAAAACTTTTGAAAAATTTAAAGAGTTTAAGAACGAAGTAGAAAGCAAACTTGGCAAAAGGATAAAAGCAATTCGATTATATCAAGGTGGCGAATACTTAAGCCAAGAGTTTGATGGTCATCTAAAGGAGTATGGAATTATTTCACAACTCACTCCTCCTGGAACACCACAATGGAATGGTGTGTCCGAAAGGAGAATTCAAACTCTATTGGACATGGTTCGATCGATGATGAGCCAAGCTATTGTTCTTGTCTCTTTTTGGGGTTATGCATTAGAAATTGATGTGTTTCTACTGAACCGTACTCCAACTAAAGCAGTTGAGAAGACACTATACGAGGTATAGACTGGGAAAGAACCTAATATGTTATTTCTCAAGATTTGGGGCTGTGAAGCACATGTTAAGAAATTAACATCCAACAAACTAGAGTTCAAATCCACTGTCTGCTTATTTGTGGGTTATCCCAAAGAAACAAAGGGATACTACTTTTACTCACAAGCCGAGAACAAAGTATTTATTGCTTGCAAGGTTATTTTCTTGGAAAAGGAATTCCTTCTCAAGAAAGACACTGGGAGTAAAGTAGAACTTGAAGAAATTCAAGTTCCACAAACTCTTGCAGCAGATGAGTTGGAAATGGGATCAAGTTCACAACCAGTTGTTGAACAATAACCCATTATACAAGAACCTAAAAGGTCTGGTAGGGTACGTCGGGAGATTAAGATATACGAATTTCTAATCATCGATTGTGACACTATTGAGTTAGTGGATCATGAGGATCTAATTACCTATCGAAAATATTTTGAGAGACTTGACTCGAAAAATTGGCTTGAAGTAATGAAATCCAAGATGCAATCAATGTACGATAATTAGGTTTGGACCTTGGTTGATCCACCGAAAGGTACTAAGGTAATTGAATGCAAGTGGTTATTTAAACTCAAAGCTGGCAAGACCTACAAAGGTAGACTAGTAGCAAAAGGTTTTCGACAAACTCATGGTGTAGATTATGATGAGACCTTTTCACTTGTAGTCATGCTCAAGACCATTAGGATCTTGCTGGCCATAGCTGCATATCATGATTATGAGATATGGTAAAAGGATGCCAAAACTACTTTGCTCAACGAAAATTTACTTGAGGATGTGTATATGACACAGCTTGAGGGTTTTGTCAATCCCAAGCATCCTAAGAAGGTTTGCAAGCTTCAAAAATCCATTTATGGATTAAAGCAAACATCCTAGAGTTGGAATCTCTATTTTGATGAAGCGGTCAAGAATTTTGACTTTGTCAAGAACGAAGATGAGCCTTGTGTGTACAAGAAGGTTAGTGGGAGCATAATAGTATTTCTGGTCCTATATGTGGACGACATCCTTCTCATTGGGAATGACATTCCAACATTACAGAAGGTTAAGCAATGGTTGGGGAAGTGTTTCTCAATGAAAGACTTAGGTGAAGCCAAGATAATACTTGGTATTTGAATCTATAGAGATAGATCGAATCGGCTTTTGAGACTAAGTCAAAAAAAGTATATAGATAAAGTACTAAAGCATTTTAGTATGGGAGACTCAAAGAAAGGGTATATACCTTTGGCTTTGAGAGTTCCTTTGACTAAAGAACAAAGTCCTAAAACTAAAGAGGAGAGGGACAACATGAGTAGAATCCCATATGCATCTGCTATTGGATCTATCATATACGCTATGTTATGTACTAGGTTGGATGTTGCTCATGCACTGACTATAACCAGTAGGTTTCAGCAAGACCCTAGCAAAAAACACTGGTCTGTTGTAAAGGGTATTCTAAAGTACCTGTGAAGGACTAAGGATCACTTCTTGGTGTATGGTGGTCAAGAAGAGCTCGTCATACAAGGTTATGCCGATGCTGCTTTTCAAACCAGCACTCAAGACTCAAGATCGCATTCTAGATTTGTTTTTGTTTTGAATGGTGGTGCTGTCAGCTAGAGAAGCTCAAAGCAAGAGATCGTTGCCGACTCAACTATAGAATCTGAGTATATTACAGCAAGTGAGGCTACAAATGAGGCTATTTAGATTAGAAATTTCATTTCTAGATTAGAAGTGGTCCCAAGAATACTAGATCCATTAGAAATTTTCTGTGACAATAACGAGGCCATCGCACAGGCCAAGGAGCCTCGATCACACAAAAAATCCAAACACATACTCAAGAGGTACCACCTGATCAGAGAAATCATTGATCATAGGGATGTCAAGATTAGCAAGATAGCAAGTGAAAACAATGTAGCAGATCCATTGATGAAACAGTTGTGCCCAAATCTGCACAAAGCTCATTTGAGAGCATTCAGTTTGAGGGCGATTCCCAATTGGGACTAGTGCTAGTGGGAGATTGTTAGTTGAAACCCTAGCCCCAATGCATTGTTATAAAACACTTAAATTAATAAATGAGGCATTTGTTTTATCTATTATATTCTTATACATATCAATTGATAGAACTATCCAAGAATGTTGTTTCAGTTTAAGTTATCATGTGTTAGGCACATGGTTGTAAGACCTTGAAACAATAGAGACTTCATTCTAAATATCCCTAGTCAGTCATTGTTATGGGAATAACAAATGAATTAAGACTAGTATGATCTCTCTGATTAGATGAGTTTTATCTTACAGATCATAGGGACAAGAGTGTCAATTAGAGATCATAGATACATGTTTAGAACATGGTATCTGGATTCGATTCGCTCATGAGAACACTGCCCGGTACTAGTCATAAGTGTTTCTCATGTGCAAGTTTTGCATCAGAGTTCTTAGACCTGAAATCTCTATAAAACTCTTTATGAATTACTATATACTTTGACATACACCTAACATACTCATAACAGGGTGACAAGTATGGGTATGCACTAATTCATGTTAGAGAGCATGAGAGAAGTAAAGGGATTACCCCTCTCAATAAGAGAGAAAATATCATCGGCCACTTAATCAGTGAACTGAGAAGCGTATGGCCATACCGAGATGAAATAATGAGTAATCATTATTTATCTAAGAGTTCAGTATCACTGGAATATTAAGAAAGGAATTAGTATATATAAGGATGACTAGTTCCATTCCTTATATTAATTCTGATATTTAAGGGTATGGGACTATGCAAAATTGCATTAGGTTACTAAATGCCATTTGCATTTTCATTTAATTTGGAACTCTATAATATCTTGCTAGAGAATATATATAGCCTTTGGATTAATTTATTAATTCATTGCCAATATTAAATGAACCTATAGCATTGAACACAAAGCATTATGCTTAAAATATTTAAATAAACTATTGGGCATTAATTTGAGTCAAATTAAATTATGTAATGGGTATTAAAATTGCTAATTGGACCTTGGTCCATGAAAGAGAGAAATTCGGCCCACAAGGTTTAATTTCAATTAATTAATTATCTTGGATTAATTAAATTAATTGAGTATTAAATTCTAATAGCATTTGAATCAAAATAAAACACCTAATTAGGAGAGAGTGTAGCTGAAATTTATAGGAAAAATCCTAGTGGATTTTGGCATGTGCACAATTCCGAAGTTAGTGGTGGATTTTGATTAAATGTATTATGCCATTTTAAATTAATTTGAATTTAAAACCTAAAGGAATTTGAATTAATTTGAATCACTTAATAAGGAAGTGATGGAGGCTGAAAATACTACCTAATTCAAGGGGATTTCAGCATCCACAATTTTTTCCTAAACCTAGTGGTATAAATTAATGAAATGATTTTTCCAAGTTAGGTTTTTTTCTCTCTCTAAGCTGCTACTCTCAAGGGAAAAGGACTCTTCCTTCTTCTCTTAGATTTTGTGCAGCCATTGGTGAACCTTAGAAAGAACAAGGTCAGGTCTTGTGTCTTTAGTTTAATACCCATTGCCAAATACACAAAGATTAGAGCTAGCACTCTAAGTTTTAAGCCTTCCTTGCAATTGTGTGTGTGAGCATAGAGAGGAGTGGCATAAAGCCTATTTCTTTGGCATTGGTGATCAAGATCTAAAGCATATAAGTTCATCCTATTTGCTGGTCATCATCAAAATCAAGATTTGAAGTTCATCTAAGATTGTAAGTTTCAAAACCCTAAAATTGCATGTTTTCAATTCTTGTTGTGGATTGTGTGGTATGTATGATCAATATTTTTATTTTTCCACTGTGTGATCATCATTGATATGCCATGTTATATCCCATCAGCTAGAGTTGGAGTCAGTGTTAGGTTTAGAGCCTAGTTTAGAGTTTTGTTTAAGTCATCTTTTTAGGGACATTTTAGAATCTATACCAAAGTAGAAATGGTAGATGGACTGCAAAAAGCTTATTGTATTACCTTAAAGGAGCTAGACATAAGATTTAAAAACTTTAAAAGAGTTTGTTGGCCAATATTGAAGGATTATTTACACCACCTACTAGACTTCGGTTTACAGCGCCTGTCCCGAACCAAGTGGAGTCGAATACCATATGGGGCACATCTTCGATAACCATTATAGTTCCTTAAATACCACTAATAGAGCAAATGATAGATATAATGTATGCTTTTGAGGTTGACTACATAGAGGAAGAGGCAGAATATGAGCCACCAGCAATAGTGGCAAGTGATGCAAAATCCCAGCCTATATGCCAACATACCATGAATATTGATTAGAAACAAGATAATAAACCCCCAATCTAAAGAACCCCTAAACAAGATTGAATGGAAATACTTATAGTATATTGATTTAGAAAATAAGAAGAAGAAGAATCAAGCATACATTAATCATGCAAATTGCCCAAGTTTAATACTTCATGCAATAGTAAGAACCAATCAAATCAACTCTCACAAATTCAGCCAAGACAAAATAAAATCTCATTAATCAATAAGTAATCAAGTGATACAAATGAAGAATTTCAACCCTTTCAATAGGCTAGGTAGATGCCCTCCCAATAGAAGTTACAATCAAATAGTAACTCCAAAAGATAAATAATGAAATAAATAACAAAGATAATTTATAACCTTTATCTACATGTATTGGACTAAACACATGTAGAAATAAAAATACATACAATCTAAAAATAATCATAAAAACTAGTAATAAATATGCATAATTATCCTAAGAAAATGAAGGAATACATGTAGACTCAATCTTAGCAATAAGTTGAATTCAGCTAGCCCCTAAAGGATAAGGTCAAGCTATTATTTCTTCCTCTAACTCTTCTTAATAATATCACAAAATAATAAGTATTTATCAATGAAAATCGATTCCTAAAATTTAGGATCCTAAGTTCACTAATATAGGCCTAAACCTAATTCTAACCCAAGCCTATTAAAATTTGGCTCTCCTATGCAAAATTCAGCCCTCTTAGGTATTCTAAGTCTCAAATAGTTATTTTGGCCCAACTTTATAAATTATATAAGCCCAACTTTAACGTGCCCACTTAAACTACCCAAAATAATTAAAATAAGTCCAAAATAAAACAAACCTAAACTAAACTAGCCAAATTCATTTTCTTAGGTTCTAGGTTGTCCAAATACATTTAATTACATGTTATATAAAGAATATAAACTAAATAAAGTGGCTTGAAGGCTCATTGCACCATTCGGCTTAAGTTTGTCTTTAAAGTACAATTTAGTTTCTTTCTCCTCTTGAACTTACATTTTCTCAACATAAGATCTCATGAATTCTTGTAGGACTTCTTTAAACTTCTTTGACCTTGCTCTTTTAATTGGTCCTTAAGGAAGTGCCTGTTCATCTCCCATATTAGCATTATGATTGGTTATGCTTATATCATCCCCTCCCCCTTCAGAAAGATTCATTCTTGAATCTGAATCACAATCAAATTTAGATAAGTCAGAAACATTAAAGCTACACTTATAAAATAATCATCTAGAAAATCAATCTTATATGCATTCTTATTGATTCTTTCCAGCACTAAAATGGTCTATCTTCTCTTGCATCACGTTTAGACTTCCGTTAGTTAGGAAACCTCTCTTTAATCATATAGATCAAAACCCAATTTCCTGGTTCGGATATCACTTGTCTATGGCACTTGTTAGCCTACTTTGCATACATCTTATTCTTCTTCTCAATGTGCTTATGTTCTTTATTATGTATTGTCTTAACCAAATTAGCCTTAGCCTTGCCATCTAAATTAGAAAGTCCATTCAAAGGTAAAGGCATCAAATCCAACACAGTTAATAGATTAAAACCATACACAATTTTGAAAGGTGAAAACCCTGTAAAAGTATGAATTGCACAATTATAAGCAAACTCAACAAGTGGTAAACATTCTTCCCAAGTTTTAATATTCTTACTAATTATAGCATGCAACATAGTTCCTAAACTTCTATTAACAACTTCAGCTTGGCCATCCGTTTATGAATGACAAGTAGTGGAAAATACAAGTTTAGTACCAAGTTTACCCTATAAAAAATGCCAAAAGTTACTTAGGAACTTAGAATCTCTATTAGAGACAATAGTCCTAGGTATACCACGCAACCAAACTACTTCCCCAAAAAACAAATCATCTATGTTTGTTGTATCATCAGTTTTGTGACAAGCAATCAAATGTGTCATTTTACTAAATTGTTCCACCATAACAAACACACTATCCCTCCCCTTTTTGTCTTAGGTAAACCTACAATGCAATCCATAGAGATGTTAGTCCAAGGTTCAGTAGGAATAGGTAACGGACTATACAAACCTTGATTTAAAGACTTATACCTTGCCTGTTTACATGCAAAATAATAAGCACACACCTTTTCAACATATTTTCGCATATCAGGCTAATAAAAATGTTCATTAAATATGTCTAAAGTCTTTTGCACACCAAAGTGTCCCATCAATCCCCTATTATGTGATTCTTTCACAAGCAACTCTCTGATAGAGCATGCAGGTATACACAATTATTTTTCTCTAAAAATAAACCCATCATATCTATAAAACCTATTAAATGCATAATGTTTACATGCCTTATAGACTTCTTCAAAATAGAATCATGCTCATACATTTCTTTCAAATGCTTAAAACCTAACAATTTAGAACTAAGCATAGAAATCAATGCATATCTCCTAGAAAGTGCATCAGTAACAACATTCACTTTACCTTGCTTCTACTTAATCACATATGGAAAAGTATCAATGTACTTTATCCACTTACCATGCTTTCTATTAAACTCACCTTATCCCTTCAGATATTTAAGAGATTGGTGATTTGTATGTTTCATGAATTCTTTAGGCAAAAGGTTGTCTTCCCAAACCCTAAAAGCTCTCACTAATGTATAGAACTCTTTGTCATAGGTATAGTAATTTAGCTATGCTCCACTCAACTTCTTACTAAAGTATGTTGTTGGGTGATTTTCCTGCATCAAAATAGCACCTATACTAATCCCATAAGTATTGAATTCAACCTTAAAAGACTTAGAAAAATTAGGTAATTTCAAAACAGGAGCAATACATAATTAATCTTTCAAAGCATTAAAAACATATTCCTATTTTACCCCATTTAAAACAAATAGACTTTTTAATGATTTCATTTAAAGGTGTAGCAATGGTGGAAAAATCATTAACAAATCTCTAATAGAAACTTGCTAAACCATGAAAGCTCTTCACCTCACTTGCATTCTTAGGTGTTGGCCATTCGAGGATAGGCTTAACCTTTTCATTATCGACCTTAACCCCATGTGTATTAACAACAAAGCCTAACAAATAACACTATCAACATAAAATGCACATTTATTCAAATTAGCATATTACTATTGTTCTCTCAAAATACCTAACACAAGTTTAACACGCCTTAAATGCTCTTCTAGGTTTTTGATATAAATTAAGATATCATCAAAATACACAACAACAAATTGACCTAAAAATTTATGTAAAACATGGTTTATGAGTCTCATAAATTTATTGGGTGCATTAGTTAACCTAAAAGGCATAACCAACCATTCATACAAGTCATATTTTATTCTAAAGGTAGTTTTCTATTTATCACCTAATTTCATCCTAATTTGGTGATAACCACTCTTCAAGTCCATTTTAGTGAATATTGCAGCACTATTTAACTCTTTAAGCATATCATCCAACATAGGAATAGGATGGCAATACCTTACAGTAATTTTGTTAATTGCTCCACAATCAACATGCATACATATGGTTTCATCCTTTTTAGGTACCAAAAAAACATATACAACACAAGGACTTAGGCTTTTTCTCATATGTCCTTTGCTAAAAGTTCCTTCATTTATCTTTGTAACTCCTTTGTTTCATCCTGATTGCTTCAACAAGATGGATGATTTGGAATTTATGTACCAGGTAAAAAATCAATTTGATGTTCAATCCCTCAAATTGGCAGTAACCCAGGGGCTGTCTCTTCAGGGAAGACATCTTTATAATCCTGTAATAACTTAGAAAAAGAACTAAACAAATTTGGGTTAAGGTTAGTTTTAGAGAAATAATTGTCCTCAAACCTCAAAAGTACTAAAACTCTCACACCTAAATATGCATTCCTCAACTCTCTCTCTCTTTTGCATAAAAAGGATGTTTGCTAAACTTTTCACTATGCTCTCCTTTTAGCTCAGTATACAATAACTTTTTCTCTCCTGCACTTCTTTCTTTCTTTTTCTCCTAGTGTAGTCACTTATAATTGGGCCTTTACTTTTATTCATTCCACTACTAGCCTCTTTTATTTCATTTTTCTTTTCTTTCTCACTTCCATTTACCTCTTTTGTAGATTGTTGTGTCTTCACTTGATCTACATATACATCTTTAGGTGCCAAAGGGGCGAGTGTGTGTTTACATCCTTTAAATTCAAAATTATACCTATTTCTAAATTCATCATGTAATACATGCCTATCAATTCGCCAAGGCCTTCCTAGCAAAATATGAATAGCATGCATAGGTATAACATCACAAGTGACTTCATCTTCATATTTACAATTGAAAAATAATATAGTTACACATTTGGTCACCTTAACTTCCCCACTATCATTCAACCACTGGTCTATATTGGTTAGGGTGTTTCTCAATTTTAACTCCTAATTTATCAACTAAGACTATACTAGCAACATTGATATAACTACCCTTGTCAATTATCATGCTACAGACTTTCCCACCTATTAGGTATCTAGTATTAAATATATTTTCCCTCTGTTCTAGTCCTTTTTCTTTTACATTTAAATCCATACATCAGAACAATCCTCCAAAGGTGGCATATCATCATAGTCATTATTAGATTCAGAATTAGAAATAATTTTATCCCATCTTATTATCATAGTCTTTTTATTCCTACATTTATTAGCATAATGACCATAGCCCTTACAATTGAAACATTAAATTTCCCTATTTTTGTTAGTTTTAGGGCTTGTTTTAGAAGTACATTTTTGTGCAATGACCTTTTTTACTTTGGAATTTTACTGGTACTTGGAAATGGATTCTTTTTTGAGTCACCCTTGTTCCACTTTAAATTCCATTTGTTATTGGAATTTAAATAGGATTTGTATGTCCCACGTCTACTTCTTTGTCTCTCTACTTTAATTATAATATTTACCAAATCATCCATATCCATATAGTGTTGTAATTCTATAATATCAACAAGTTCTTTATTCATACCTTCCAAAAAGTGAGACATCATTTGATATTCATCCTCCACAAATGCTTGCTTTAATCATGAGTATCTCCATCTCCTTGTAGTAATCCTCTACAAAACTAGATCCTCGTGTAAGTCTTTATAACTGATTATGGAGTTCCTTATGATAGTAACTAAGCACATACTTCTTTCTTATGATTCATTTCATCTCCTCCTAAGAAGTAATAGGGAGTTCCCTATTTAACCGCTTACTTTTCAACAACTCATCCTACAAAATTAGTGTATAATAAAAAAATTCAATGGCTATTAGTTTTACCTTTTTCTCATTCAAATTATGGTGGCATGAAATGATCATCACCATCTTTCTCTCCCAATCAAGATAGGCATCCACATCATTTTTGCCTTTGAATGGTGGAATCTTTATCTTGATAGCACTCAAATTGTTGTTTTTACTCTCTATTCTATTATATACCTTCTTACTCTCATTAGGAGGGAATGAGCCTTCTCTTCTCCATCATCATTGTACAATTGGTCTACTTCTTCCTCCCTTGTATACTTGCCTTTAAAAACTTTATGGTCACTTTTTATGCTATCTAACCTAAGATTTAGCATTTTCAAACTATTCGTAAAAGCTATAAACATAAATTTAGTATATAGGATAATCTCAATTTCATCTTTACTATTGTTTCCAAACTTTTTTATTTTTTTAAACTTGAGTAAACAAGTAAAGAAAAGAATTCACTCAATCTCACATGTTTGTCTCTCAACTCAAATTTTGATATCTCATAATTGTACTTCATAAACAAACTCAAAAAATGCACAATTAAGTAATTTGATTAAGAAAACAATGAAAACCTAACAAGAACATTAAAGTCCAATTCTAAAGGCAAATTGACAAATTTGAACAAACTAAGAAACTTGTTCACAAGAGGTAAATTTCATACACTATAGTATATAAAGATGTTCAACAGTGTGAAATATGTTAAACGACTGTAATTAGGACCAAAAATATATTAAAGATGCAAATTGATAAGTTAGAATGAAGAAAATAAATAAGATGGATGCACTTAAATGCGATGTTTAACTAAACCTAATGATTAATTTAAACATATTTTATGTAGACTCGACAAAAAGAAATCAAAGAAAACATACAATAATCATAACCCAAAACCTAAAATTAGGAGTACTAAATTGGTCTTGAAGAAATCAAACCAATTGTGAAAGTCTTAACTTTAATTCTTGCTTGATTATCAAAACTTACCCTAAAGTAGTGTAAGGCACTTTATAGATCAAAATTATATCCAAACCAATATCAAACCACTCAAAATTGAAGATTATATGCTCAATATAACTAAGGGTAGATTTAGATTTAAGAGGAATAAAATATTCACTAATTGATCAAAATATAAATTTAATAAGATAGTACAATCCGAATTAACCACAACATTTTAACTTTGATAAAGAAAACTAATGATCATATACAAAAAAATAGGTAAATTAACATAATAAAGCAATAACCAAATAAGAAACTAGATGTAAGATCCTATTTGGCCACAATAGAAAATAAAGCTAAAAATTAAAGGATAGTTAAGAATTTACCCCTTAGCCTATGCTCTGATGCCAATTGATGCTAAATCCAAGCCTATATGCTAAACTAGAATCCTAACATACCATGAATATTGAACATAAATAAGTTAATAAATCCCTAATCTAAAGAGCCCCCAAAAAAGATTAAATGAAAATGCTTATAATAGATTTATTTAGAAAAGAAGAAGAATAATAATAATAATAATAATAATAATAATAATAATAAGAAGAAGAAGAAGAAGAAGAATTAAGCATATATTAATCATACAAATTGCCTATGTCTAATTCTTTATGCGATAGCAAGAATCAAGAAAATCAACTCTCACAAATTCGGCCAAGCCAAACAAAATCTCATTAATCAAGAAGTAATCAAGTGTTACAAATGAAGAATTTCAACCCTTTTAAATAGGCTAGGCAGCTACCCCTCCTTAAAGGAGTTACAATCAAACAATAACTCTAAGCGATAAGTAATGAAATAAATAACAAAGATAATTCCTAACCTATATCTACATGTATTTGACTACAATATGGACTAAGTACATAAAGAAATAAAGATAAATACTATCTAAAAATAATCCTAAAAGCTAGTGATAAACATGCATAATTATCCTAAGAAAATAAAGAAATGAATGTTGACTCAATCTTGGCCATAAGTGTAATTTAGATAGCCCCTAAAGGATAAAATCAAGCTTTTATTTCTCCCTCAAACTCTTCTTGATAATATTCCAAAATAACGAGTATTTATCAAGGATTCATTCCTAAAATTTAGGACCCTAAGTTTACCAATGTAGGCTTAAACCTAATTCTTATCCAAGCCCATTAAAATTCAGCTCTCCCATTTAAAATTCAGCCCATTTAGGTATTATAAGACTCAAATAGTTATTTTGGCTCAACTCTTTAGAAAATATAAGCCTAATTTTAGCCTACCCACTTAAACTACCCAAAACAGTTAAAATAAGCCCAAAATAAAACAAACATAAACTAAACAGGTCCAATTCATTTTCTTAGGTTCTAGGTTACCTAAATACATTTAACTACATGTTATATAAAGAATATAAACTAAATAAAATAGCTTGAAGGCCCATTGCACCATTCGGCCTAAGTTTGTCTTCAAAGTCCAATTTATCTTCTTTCTCCTCTTGAACTTGCATGGTATCCATATAAGGTCTCATGATTCATCCTTGAGAAAGTGCCATTTCATCTCCCTTATTAGCATTGTGATTGGTTATGCTCATATCAGTAAGGAACGAGGGTCCTATAGTTAAGGGTGTAGCCTTAAAGAAGATGGAAAAGAAGATCGAGACAATGGAACACCTCTTATTTGCTAGTAGGAGGATTAACCTATAAGATAGAGATCTAGATGAGAAAATATGTTGCCTTAGAAATTTAAAATGCTATACATACCTAAATTTGATGGTACTTCAGATCCATTAGCACATGTAAAGAAATACACATTAGTGTTGAAAAGGACTACTTTGACTAGGAAGCAAAAGATTTACTATTTCTATCTTAGTCTAGTAAGCCTCATCATAGATTGGTACCATAGGTTGGATTAGAGGATCGAGGAAGATTAGGATCTACTGACGGAAGATGGAACCTAAGTAGTTTCTTTTTTTATTTAATTAATGTCTTTAAACTATGATAGTTTTTTCCTTTGATTGTGTTAATTATATGATTTTTCCTTATGTTTGCAGTGTCACACCCTAATACCATATTCTATCCAAAACATCTATCAAGCCATTAGCAATTAAATCACACAACTCATTCAGTATCGTCATTGTGTGTGTGTGTGTGTGTGTGTGTGTGTGTGTGTGTGTGTGTGTGTGTGTGTGTATCTGGCATATGCATATCCCTTAATTTAACTTGGAATGTCATGTAAAATAGTTATAATATTGCAATCACACATTAGCCACCAAAACCTAGAAGGACCTGCAAGCGAAGGCAATTTAAGTAAATTTTACAGTCCTTCATATTACATTTCTTGAATTAAATCATGGAAAAATATAAGGCTAGACAAAAAGGAACTATCCACAAAATATCCTACATCTAGAAGTCTAAACCTACTCTTGTTGGCCAACCAATGTAGAATTAAGCCCCTGAGCGACCTTCAATCAAACCTGCATGGATATAAAGCAATCGTGCTAAGCTATAAATCTTAGTAGGGATATAATATACAATATAATAATATGATCAACTAATAGCATCAATTATAGATAAATATCTTTACTCTGACATTTCAATAAGAACATCAACATACTTGTATCGTGAGTTTGTCTCAAACTAACAATATAGCTAAAAGAGATGGAGAAAAAACATAGTAATCAATCATTCACATACTTACATTATATAGATAAAGAAATTGATACAAGTATTTCTTATTTTTAACAATTCTTTTAAAACTTAACATCCTGCCTAAGTGCTAGTTCAAAAAGGGTAGATAACAGGAGCAATGGATACCTGAAGGTATCAAACAATAGATATCTCGAGGATATTAAATAATGGACCCAAGGGGTCAAACTATGGTTCCATCAAAGGAATAAACAATGGACCCAAACTGGGTCAACAATGGCAGCTACAACTATATCCCCTTAGGCATGCCTATCTAATCCACAACTGAACTAAGACCCGTAGGCTTATCCACTTAATCAAAAGAATATTTAACTCATCATGTTCCCTCTTACACATTACAATATTTATTCAAGCTATAATTCTCATCCAAATTCACATTTCATACATATATGATGGCATCAATATTTGTTACCTCGACTTATAACTCATATACTGCATATTCGATCTCATTTAAGAATAATTATCCTCATACTTTGCATAAACATACATGTTTTCATAGTAATTTCATGCAATCATAACAATATTATCATTATGGTTGTATTGACAAACTTACCGTGACCACTTTACCTTGATCGTTATGGCTTGACAAAAAGAGCATAGTATAAAATAATCACATATTACTTTTAACAAGCATACTCATTGAATATGCAAATTAGGTTGCATTAGAGGGTTAATTATCTTTATACAGAGTGTTAACTTAATCAATATTAAAGTGGAAGTAATTTGCTAGATGATTAAATTAAATATGCATAACATGGGAGTGAAGAGCAGTGAAATACTACTTGGTCGTGCATCAACCTTGAGTGGTCGTACATCTCAAGGCCATTCCTTTAAGTGGCTGTGCATTCTCAAGGCCATTTCCTTGAGTGGTCATGCATTCTCAAGCTTTTAAGCTTGAGTGGCCTGCATTCTGAAGCTTTTAAGCTTGAGTGGCCGTGCACCTCAATTTTTAAGCTTGAGTGGTTGTGCATTCTAAGGTTTAGAGATCAAATCTCATTCCAACATAAATAGAAACCAAAACATCTTACAAAACTCATCTTAAAGCAAACATCTTTCATTATTCATCTTAAACTTCCACTAAATAAATAAAAAACCCAGATAACATAACCTTAATTATTATAGATCAATCTACAGTCAACTAAAACAACGATACTCCCATACCTGAACACTATGACTTCCTCATCCTTGAAGATCCTTGTGCCCTTATCCTTGCTTGTTTTTGTTATAACAAACCACATAAAGATACTAAACTTTCCTTTTTACTTTCATAAAATCTTTCATTAAAAGAAAATATAGAAGGGAGAAATTCTTCCTACAAAAACTTTAGTTCCAGACTCGGTGAAAGAAAAGAGAAAAAGCGTAAAAGAGAGAGAGATGGTCTTCCCTTGAATAGACAGTGACTGGAATCACGTAGGGAGATCACCAAATTACCCTTTTATCCCCATTCCCCATTTCTTTCTTAAAATAACCCCTTATAACTTTTAACTTATGCTTTGAGCCCAAGTAAATTTTAAATCCTAAATCTTACCCCAACATCTCTCTTATCGTCCCAATAATCCCCTTTTATTCATAAATTTTACTAAAATTATCATATTGCCCTTCAAGAAGCTTTATTCCAATATAGCTATAACTATAAAATATTAATTATACATATTGTATCAAATAAATAAGCATTTTCCCTACAAGGGTCAAGATTAGGCCCTCACATGCAGTGTCTTGTTTATTTGCATCATGCATGGAATTAATCATGGAATTTCTGAGGAATTTATTCAATAAATGCAAGTATTTATTTAATTTCAAGGGAAATATATTTTGATTGCATCCATTGTAACTCCTAAAGTGAGGTAAATTTTAGAGGAAAAAAAAGAAGATGATTGCACCACAACATGGAGTGTCAAATGCCCTTTTGCTGGAGTTAATGTGAAGTAAGCTATGAAGTACACTCACTGTGAACTAACATGTCTTTTTGTCTAGGTCTGAATGGTGGGATTATCCCCTTTTGTAATCATGACCATGCAAGAAAAGTCTTATATCAAGCTCAAAAGTAATCTCAATAGGCTATTGGTTTTCCCACCATAGATCCTAACATCAGGGTGGATACTATAAAGCCATAAAATATACCCTAATAGGATTAGTGTAGAGTGGAGAAAGACATAAAAAGGTTTCATTGTAAAAAGAATTGTTAATTATGCAATTAGAACAGTTAGAGAGTATGCCCTAGAGCCCATGCAATAGGGATGTTTTTCATATGTATGAAATTTATATTCTTAATAAAAGGCATCATTCATTTATTAATGCTGTGTTTGAATACATGAGTTTGTAAATCTTAAATTAATAAATGAAGTCCTAGATATTATAAACACAGTGCAAAGGCAATCATGAAGGTGTTCATGATGTGAGATGTCTATCGCATGCAAATGTGTTAATATCTAAATATCCCTAGTCATAGAATTAACAAGATAGGACATTGTTAATTCGGACAGACTAGCATATGTTATGCTTCTTGAATGGTTCAAGCAATGGTTCTCATAATTGTGATTATGGATGATAATCAAAGCTAACATGTGGATGCTTGTTAGAGGAACAAGTTTATTGGAGACCTGCAAAGAGAATCCTCATATGGATATTAAATCTATGTCAGTGAGGAATCTCTTCATAGCGGTTGTGCAAGTATCCTTAGACTTGAGATCACCAAAGTTATCTTAAGTAGCAAGTGGTATACTTTGACTCCATAACTGATTACTTCCAACTGGGAGTGAACATAGTTAGGAGATTGGGTATATCATGACCTACTTGAAGATAGTTGAGTGATTGACAAAGGATTCACCATCCCAGATTTAACAAGGGAAGTTATCTCGCATGATTCTATAATTGCCTTGTTCAGAGAATCTCTGGCCAGAGTAATATGCTGAGATGGATGGAGATCCATGAAGGGCATTTTAGGAACAATGGTTAAATTAATAGAACATACATAATTAGATTTATATGAGTTGACAGAAATCCATACTCAGAATCTAATTGAGATAAGAGTGGTGAAAGGAGTAATTGCACGGTAACTGTTTCTATGGAAGGGTACAGTCAAACCACATGACTTTCCTGACATTTGGGTAGTCATGATGCCTAGCTAGAGGCCAATCATGACTTGTATAATGATGTATCAAAATATCAATAGAGATTGATGAAATGATTTAAAGGAGTTTAAATCATGTGAGTTTTTGAATTGAACTCACAATTACATATTATACTGCCAACATGGACAGGAACCCAATAGGTCACACACATATAGAGAAAAAGGGTAAAATGGTAAAATGACAAGGATAACAATATTTGATATTATTATAAAGGTAGAGAGGAGAATATGATAATAATTAATTAAAGAGTTTAATTAATTATGATCAAATAAAATTGTCCGCGGAACTTTTGAGAAATGTTTTGTAAATTGGACCTAAATGAAATAATGTATTTCATGATTTATTATTATTCTCTTATAAGTGTTATAAAACTACTATAATTTTTATAGGACTGATATAATAATTAATAGGACCATTGGAGAAATTAATTTATATATGTTACATAAGTGTTATGGAACTCACATATTTAATTTGGTTGGATTTGGAATCCATTTGGGTATTTAAATCCAATTAGATGCACAAAGGGCCTAGTTTGTGGATTTTGTGCATAGTCTTTTATGAAAAGATTTAATTTGGATTTAATTAAGCCCAAATTATTATAATTAATTCCAGAGGCCCAATTAATAATTCTCCAGCAATTTTAAAGAGCGCAATCTCATTAAGGAGTTGGAATTTTAACCTAACTATAAAAGGCCAACTAATGAGAATTAGGGTTAAGTGATTAAAACAAAAGGAAAGCCTTTTTCTCTTAATTCTCTCTCCCTTTTATGCCACTTCCATTGGTAGCCTCTTGGATTTCGGCTAGCCCTAGTTGAACACCAATTTGTTGGTTCAATTTACCCCTCTCTAGTGTGGATTACTCATTGGAGGTGTTCGATTTTGGACACTGTGGTTTGCGACAACCCGGTGCGAAGTAAAATCAACTGTTCAACAAAAATCAAAGGTGATTTTTCTTATTCTCATATAGTTATATTGTGTATTCATGGCAAGATCAGATCTAATGGTTAAAAAATTTTAAAATTCCGCTCATGTATGTGATGCATGTAACCGTTAAAATCCAACAAGAACGTAATCAGTATTAATGTAAAAGTGATGGGCAATTTTGTAAATTATTAATTTAGGGATAAAGGTGTGTTATTATAAAAGAAGTGTTGATGAATGTATTAGAAAGGATTAATAATGTGTGTAATTAGTAATTAAGACTAAAATGGAGAAGTAAAATGAAATTTAAAGTTGGCCAAACAAGTGACCCAATTAGCGGCATACATGTGTCTTTTCTAAAAAGTATAGAGAAAGAAAGAAGAGAGAGGAAAAATCTTCTCTCTTTTATGTGTTGACTGGCCACCTATTAGATAAGAAATTCTAGCCATTTCTCTCTTTTTCTTACCACTTTTATTCATAAATTTCATCTAATAAGGGGTTTGTAAATTCTTATTTAATTAAGGTAAGTTTTAAGAGATATTAGCTTAAGTTTAATTACTTATTTGGTATAAAACATGGGGAGAAGGAATTTTAGATGGTATTTGGATAGTGATATGTATTTATGATTTGTTAAGTTGAAGAATCTAGCAAGGATAAAGAGAAACAATAAGAATAAGAAGCTTAAAAGAAGGATTGGAGCTTGCTAATGAGGTTTGCGAGTTTTCATTCTTTATATTATATGTTTATTTGATTGAATTTAGTTCTTATACTATAATTTTTTTTTATTGATGATATCAATATTTGAGGATATTGTTTTTGCATGAAAATGATGATTTATGCCTTAAAAAGTGACATTGTGGAATTCTATTAAGGCTTCACTTAAACCAGACTTAGTTTAAATATCATACCTCCCTCTGTTGACGTCTAAATTGAGTGATTCTAGTTGGATATGAAAGATAATAGGTATATCTACAACTTTGAAGAGAACCCCAAACCTGAATTCTTTTTTAAAGTGTTCAAAATTGGGATTGAATTTGATAGACCATTGTTTTTTTTTGTCATCTGGACTAATCTATGATTTTTTATTGATATCTTGAGATTTAGATGTCTGAATTGAATTATTTTTAATTTTTTGGAAACTAAAGACATATTGGAACAATTTTGTAGAAGGCCACTTTGGCAAACAATGCTATGTTTCAGGTCTAAAAATGCATACAATCTAAGATTAGAAATCTGCCTCTAGGCTAAATAGACCTCACGGTTAGCAAGTATAACCTACAGACCATGACAGAGTCCAAATTCAGTATAGAACATAAATGAAATCTATGTCATGGTTAGCAAGCATAAGCTACTAACCATGACCCTTTCCAATCTCTTCCTAAATTTGATTTTTAGGTCCCAAATTAATACCAAAGCATACCTAAACTCTTTAAAGTGTTTTAAGTGTAAAAACAAGAGCAATAAGTGACATAAAATGAGTGTAAAGCATAATGAATTAATGAAGTAAATTTAAATACTAAACCTTAACATATAAGATTTTATACTATTAATGAATATGAATGAACACGAATAGTTGTATTAGCAATGTTATATGCTATTAGATGAATGATTAACATATTATATTATATCCCGAGTGTAATTGAATATGAATGACATGATATAGTAATATGATTGCATGCTCTATTTAGTGTATTAATGTCATGTTTCTAAATGTATCAAGTGTACATAAAGTTAAAAAAATAAATGAATATAAATGTTATCGACAACTAAATGAATGATGAGCATGTTATATTGTTTCCTTTGGGTACTTGAATAAAAATGATATGATATAGTGAAATGATTGCATGTTATATTGAGTGTTTTAATGCCATGATTCTAAATGTATCAAATGTGATATTTTTAAGGAATTAGTGACTTGTTGAGACCTGAATTTTACAAAGTAATGGATAGGTAGGCATGCCTATATAGGTACATAGATGTAAAGTATGAGTATCAAGTTCAAGTCAACATCTGCAAGCCACCAGAGAGGATAGCGAGTGACAACTAGTTTTGGAGTAGTTATTTTTGTAAAGTGCTCAATGTAAAAAAAAATTGAAACATATGTATTGAATTAATTTGTAATGATACTTAAGTATGTTCAATTTATATCTTTGTATGTGTAATTGTGCAAACAATTTAATAAAGAAATGTGTAAATAAAAGGTAATAAGAGTGAGCATTATAGATACTCTATCTTACCAATTGAACTATCATTAAAGGATATTTTTTAAACCTTTACTGCTGATTACCTTGAAAATCCTAGATTATCATGAGGTTAGGATGGAATACAGTTGAAGGTAGAGCTAGAATGCCATTATGTTAGTCAATATTCATTTTGGTTAAAAATAAAAAGACTCCTTCATAGAGAATCGTGCATATAATATTTCAATCTGAATGCATCTAAGGTTATAAGGTTAATGTTGACAATAAGAAACTATTAGACATGAGGTAAAAGTCTGATGACAAGGTAAGTTTTGGAAATAAATAGACCAAAAGTGAATATATAAAAAACTTTGATGATATTAGTTTTCCTTGATATTGATGCTAACCTACAAAATGGTGACACAGTCATTAAGAAGTGTACAAAATCTATCTAAGATCATAGTATAAAATTAATGCATGCTAAAAGAGGCACAGTCCAGAAGGATGTTTTAACTTCCAATGATGAGAGAAATAATTACGTTGTTATATCTCTAAGATAAGTTTTGGGGGCCTCTATTACAACATTTACAAGTATATGGATGACATAACTAAGGATAATGAACCTTATGGTGCCAACCTATTATGCCAACAGAATAAAAAAGGTTCTATGGCAATGATAAAAATAAATAAAAAAAGAAAAAGAAGGCCCCATAGGTCAAAAACAAAAAAAAAGGTAAGATCGAGCACCCCTCTAGGGCATAAACCTAAAAAAGGCATCCTAGGAAAAAATTAGGTATTGAGTGAAAATGTTCAATTAAGAAAATTCAAAAGGGCTTATTGATAATAAGAGTTAGATGCACATAAGATTTCCTTCCCAAGATTGAATGAAACTTGTGATTTTGCATTACATGTCTGGTTGTGCTCATTATTATTTCCATGAGATGCATGTAGGTAGGAACACATGCATAAGTTAAGTATGAACATATAATTAATCGATCTAACATATAGTTGATCGATCTAGAGGAACTTATTTATGTATAAGGACATATGTTGAAGTGAAAAAAAAAGTAGAAAAAAAGATCTTTAAAGATGAAAATTGTAACTAGCTTTCTAAACAAAAGTTAGGCCAAGGGATAGGGTAAAAACTTAGAAACAAGCAGTATATCCAATAAATAATAATAAAATTCATTGGAATGAGTTAGGTCCATTCCAGGAAAAAGTTAGGCTATAGGTTATGTGAAAATCCCTAATGAGATGCATTTGCCATTAAGAAAAGCTAATGTGAAAACCCATAAGGAGCGCACTACCTATAAAATAATGACCAAGAGCAATAAAGGAGTTGACAAATGGAAATGTAATAGGGTCAGCCCATCACTAGCCCCTTACTAGCTTTGATGAATAGATTTCCCTGCAATTTGCATGGCCCATGCATCCTATTATACATAGTTCTTTTACATAATTTTAATATGCATAACTCTTTGCATAAATTCCATTCTTTACACGTCTCATGCACCATGATCCCTTGCATATATTCCTGCACCTATAATTTTGCAGGACAAGCGTAAACAGGTTTCTTAAGCAAAGATAGGCATGCCAAACACCTTTAATCAATGTCGAGATCATAAACATTTAGCTCAATCAAATCAAGAGATTCGTTGCCTCATAAGGTACATATTTTTTATCAAATCAAGAGATTCATTACCTCAGAAGGTATGTATCTTTTATCAAATCAAAAATTCATTACCTCAAATGGTATATATCTTTTATCAAATCAAGTGATTCGCTATCTCAGATTGTATGCATCTTTAAATCAAAAGGGATTTGCTACCTCAGATGGTATACATCTTTAAAAAAATCAAGAGATTCAATGCCTCGGATGGTATGTAATTTCAAATCAATAAAGATTTACTACCTTAGATGGTATGCATCTTTAAATCAACCAAGGATTTGTTATCTCAGATGATGATGGTATGTGTCCTTAATCACATCAAATATAAAGATTTGCTGCTTTGGTACACATCTTTTATTCAAATAACCAGAGATCCCTTGCCTCAGGTGTGTATCTCATTTCCTTTATTCTGAAGTTTGGATCACTTAGGCTTGGTGCACAAAGTTCCTCAAATTAGGGGAAATTGTAGGTACTAGATCCTGAGGCAGCCTAGATTAGGGTTACTCAATGAGGAAGAACTATTTATATTTCAAATAAAAAACACAAACTCTAAGTTCCATCTATGATTTACACAATTTTCTAAAATGAATTTGTGAGTTTTAACTTTGCATTTCTAAGGAATAAAAATGAATTTGAAAGATCCTAATTTTGAGTCATTTCTATGATAGATGATTTTCAATCATAGAAAAAAGGTTGTCTGTGACTATTTTGAATGTCGATCATCTATCAATCATAGACACCCATCGATAGGGGTTTTATAACATTTTTATACATTTTCCAATAAGGATGAACTTGGATAGGATTTTGTTAATTAAGATAATATTTTGATAGGATTTTAGAGGGATTTCAAGATAAATTTTAAGAGTCTCGTATGCTAAATTTCCTTCCTTTTACCTGGATTTCTTAAGTTATTGGCTATTCTTTGGCTTTTTGCTCTCAAATCTCTCCATTCATATGGTTGCATTATATCTACCATTTAGTTCATCCTTCCTCTGGCTCTTAAAGTATTATCCAACTAGATGTACAGATTGGCTCTATCCATCAGATCTAAAAAATTTAGTAGTGGTCGGGTAGTGATTGATTCAAATAATTGGACACTCATTAAACTTTTGGCTAGAGCATTCATTGCTACCTTCAAATGTAGGTTTCTTATTTCAAATGATAAACTTTGGAATCTAGCAATGTAACTCTTTAGATTTTTGTCCAATCCTTGCACTAGATTACATAAATAGTTAACAATTTTAGGCATTCGAATTTGTGCAATAAATCTTGTCATAAATAGATCTCAAATCTGCCTAAATGAATGGATTGATTCTAGAAGAAGATTATCGAACCAACCTAAGCCATCTCCTGCTAATGTCATGGGGAATACTAGACAAATAGTGAATCATTAAAGAAGATATTTGAATTTGTTTTACATTTTAAAAAATATGGCATTTAGTGTCAGATTTACCAGTATACCAGGGCATCGTTATCTCTTTGAATTTGTTAGGGATTTCAACTTCCCTAATATTTTGGCTAAATAGGGAGACTATGGCGCCATCAAATATTATTTATTTGGATGTTATGGACACTGGATCCTGAGGCGGCTCCAAATCAGAGTTATCTGATGAGAAAAGGGTTTCTTATAAATGGACGAGGAGCAGAGATGCCAAGATTTATCCTCGGGTTTTATGTTTTCAAAATATTTTTTATCTCTCTTATGGGTTTTAAATGCTTAAAAATTCTTTTTGGGGCCTTTTCCTTCTTTATCTCTTTCAAACAATGCAAAACAAGAAAATCGATTTTCAAAACTTCAAGCAATTTGGTTGTTTTGGCTTTATCTCAACCTACAGACCTTATAATCTGATGTTTCCAAAGCCATTTGAATCTTAAGACATAGATCTATGACTTTGATGAAGGCACCTAATTTTACACCCTAATTTGATGATCCAATTCACAATTGTACTTAAGTGACTAATATGGATATAAACTCAGTTGATATCCTTAAATAAGTATGTGAAGTAACATAGCATCAAACAAATGAACACCATTCGCTCAATCACTTTAAATTTCTACAGTACAATCATAATTACAAAACTTACCAAATACAGACGTTCCAAATATACTTGAGCTTAAACTCCCTATCTTTATATCTTTTGTTGGCCAACTCACTCCAGATATCAACCTCAAAAGGAATTTCAAACCTGTACACCTACACAGCTAAATATTCGTGCTAAGCTAAAAAGCTTAATGTGAAACAATTGAACTATGCACAAGCTTTTATGAAAATTATCAAATTAAGTACAAGTACTAAGAGTAAATCAATATATTTGTGAGTTTACCATAAGTAACATTAGATACCATGTTATAGTATTTCAAAGATACAAATAAACCCATCTTGCCTTTATAAACCTTACAAAACACTTTACTAAAATCCATGACTTGATTTACCTATATACCAATTGTGAAAAACACATTTTAAGTTCACCTTCTATATGCCTATAACTCAATCTTGGTTACAAAAGTAACTATAAAAACTACATATAAGTTATAACAATCCCTATAGGTATTGCTATGCATAGTTCTTAAGCATATGACTCATAACAGATTATTAGTATCCCATCCCACCTATAGATAATCTTGACTTTATGTCCTTTTACTACACGTTTCTATATATAATGCCTAGATTTTCATGTAAACATAACATGTAGAAGAACAATTTACAAAGGATTATGTTTCCTAAGTCTTTTAACTTAATGTAATACTTTCCATACTTTTACAATTTAAGCATGTACTTTCTAATCATATGTAACACAAGATATCAATGATAATAAGCTTTTAACTCTCGCAATCACTCAAGGTATATAATCAATAAAATAATAAAGATGAACACATATCTCAACATACATAAGTCATGTGATTGATTGATATACTCTGAACATTTGTACTTGAAATATAATTTTCTATAGTTAGAAACAATCATGTAGTCCAACAATAACACCCTATCAATATATTAATAAAGCTCAACAATTAACTTAACATACATATATCATATAATTACTTTGTGTACTATAAGCATTAAATCTTAAGATAGGTTTTCAGCAATTAAAGCCAGTCATATATTCTATTAATAACTCTATAGATTACTATTACTTTAATACTTATACTATGTTTATATTTTAGCCTGCTTAAATTCCAAGAGTGGATAACTGAAACTATAGATAGTTTAGGTATCAAAACTTTAGATATACGAAGATATCAAATCCATGGATCCAAATAGGATCAAACAATGGTCCATATGAGGACAAACTATAAACTTAAATGGAATCAAACTATAGTAGCTATAATTATCCCTATAGACATGCCTATCTATCCACATTATAATCACTATACAGGTAGTTAAATTCTTTTACTTTATCTGACATTACTTTGCTTTACCATATTCAATCGAATGCATATATGTACAAGTATAGCCATATATCGAGTAATCATAATCATACACATGTTATTATATAGCAACGAGTCAAGTATCATATATTACTTGCTCATATATCTATGTCACGTAGATCAGATAGTTTATACTTACCAAGTATAAGTATTCAATACTCGATGGCCTTATAAAGGCATAAGCACAATTATATTTGAGTAACTGTAAACATTACGATATACACTTATTCATTTGTAAACAATATGTGGCTCATGGTCAAACTGTAACTAAATTTAATTTAGAGGCATATATATATATATATACATACCAAAACATCACCAATTATCACTTCAAGATCGGGTAGTTTAACATATAATTATATTCATAACCTAACACCCATCATTATGCATACGACTCTCACAATCTTGCTTGAACAATTCTTTGTCATCATATGAAAGCATAGCTTTCTCCAATTTATGATATTCACCTTCTATGCCTTTTTTAATGGCCATTATAATATCAACATGCTTAACAAAGAGCATTCTTATATATCATCGATACATGATTGAATACTTATCATATAATTATAATAATAATATATATTTTCACGAACATATGTACATAGGTATACACATGTGAATTGAGCATAACATCATGTATTTACTCAAGTATAAACCATTTATAGATTTGATAACATCTTCATATAATCAAGTCCATACTCATAAGAAAGGAAATTGCACTTAGAATATTCATAAATACATAGTACCATATACTTATGAAAATGTACATATACTGCTCTTGCTTGCTTAAACACTATAATATATTACTCATCGGATTGTTGACACATCATTCAATTGCATTAAACATCACTTAAATTCATAATTAGTTCACAAAAATGTACCTTTGCAATACTTCTTTGACTTACCTTTATTTACCTTAATAGTTAGGCATATCAATACATGATTATATAAAGATAATACCTAGACATATATATGATCAATATAATACAATCAATGAAGTTATTTGTAACACCCTAATCCCTTAACAGTGGATTATCATCAATCATTATCATACCTAATAGAGATCAGGCAGAAATAATAATAATAATAATAATAATAATAATAATAATTAATAACACAAGCCATGATTACATGCCACAATAAATTAAATCAAACTTATAAATAAGAAGGCCTAACATAATTGGCCAACAATATAATGAAATCCTTAGACAACTGCAACCTGCCAGATCCTCTCTTCAAGGGTTGCTTAGCCGCTATAGCTATCGATCCAGTAGAGCTTATCCTTAACCTACACGGATAAACAAACCCGTGCTAAGCTATAAAGCTTAGTGGGGAACAAAACTCTATAGACAACCACTTTATAATTGCTCCTCATATCGTAAGCATCAATCACAATAACATAAAATAAAATATGGATCTACAATATTAATCATTCCACAATGTATATATTGGGGAGTTCTTAACCTTAACCATAACTACAATCTTTACTAAAGTCTAGAGCATTACTTAAATCATCTTACAACCGACTTATCAATTACACTATAATCATCATATTTACTTTCTATTAAACTAGTATAATTTAAACACCTTAACATCCTTTTATTCATAAGCTCTCGACATCAGGCTTTTGATAGGATAACACTTCAGTTTAAAAGATTCCCTTACATTGGTTACATCGGGTTTACATTTGATATTAAGTCAAAGCTCAAGCGAGTGCTCAGGTTATACAGCGTCAATATGAGATATTATTAGGCATGTTTACTTCACACTTACATATATATCACTCAATTCTCATTAAAAGTTCAGAATCATGTATTCCTTCGGGGCTATCTTAGCATGGCCAACTAAACATCATACGACATCATTTCGACCCATGCATTACACTTTGGCTTATGACAGAGTTAAACATATACATATACATGTTTAAATGTTCATATACTTACTAACTGATTTGCATTCTATTTCAAAGAACAAGCATGACATATCATGATTAATCGATAAAGTCTTCATACCACATGCAAATATTTCATAACTTTCGCATACATAAAGATTATTATGTATGCCACAGTTTGCATAACTTTCAATATAATATAGTAAGCTTGTGGCCCATCTATTCGTTACGAAACCCAATGGTGGAAACTAACTCACCACGGCATTGACACGAAAACCATTCTCATAATATATGTGAGATATCATCATCATGTAACACGTAACATGGCATTTCATTTCATATAAATAGTTTAAAGCCAATAGAAAATTAGGATAAAACACCATAGCGGGCCATTCATCATGCTTACATTACATAAATGGAGCAATCATTGCATGTTTTACTTTATCTTGTGCATATTCTATCATCTTTAATAGCCTACCTAAGTACTAGTTCAAAGAATAGATAAAAGGAGCAATGGATACCCGAAGGTATCAAACTATGGATATCCAAAGATATCAAACAATGGACCCAAAGGAGGGTCAAACAATGGTTCCAGCATGGAACAAACTATGGACACAAAAAGGGTCGAACGATGGTTCCATTAAGGAACAAGACCCAAATAGGGTCAACTATGATAGCTGCAACTATATTCCTTTAGGCATGCTTATCTAATCCACAACTAAACTAAGATCCATAGGCTAAATCACTTTAAGAACATCTTTGATTTATCATATTATTCTTTACTTAGTATATCATTTGGCTGAAAGCCACATTTCATAAAAGAATGCATATCATTCTTATCACACATCAATGTTGAGCTTTAGGCTCCATTACACATGGATGCAGGTCATGTAACCACATAGTTGCATAAATATTTATGCATGGTTAGCATTAAGCATGATTCCAATGAAGCAATATGAAAGTGTAGATCTTGCTACTAAATGCCTTCATAAAATTATATGCATGTCCCCACACACACACACGCATATATATATACATATACATAAATACACCTTGAATCATGGCAATACATGCTTTTAGTACTCATACTTGTTCACCTATTAAGCCAGGCTACTCATCATACCATGCTCATATCAACTATACAATATAGAACTTACATAACTCATGGTTAGTTCTCGATGACGTATCTTGTTACTGCTTGTTGTGAATAGTTTCCCTATTCTCATAATTATTCACATTAAGACATCATCATATATAGCAATACTCAAGCATTTATGATCCATATAATAAAATAAGTAAGTTCTCTTACAGCTTAAGGTCAACACTTGTTCATATTTAATCCCTTGATTAACTTTCATGGTCTATAAGATTATAGATAACAAGTTACACACTTTAACGTAATCATATATATACTACAATCATCTTACTTGTATTTTTAATCTTATAACATTTAATACTTAGGTAAGTTATGTAAGATTATTTCATCTTAGTCATTAGTACACTACTAATGGGCATATACTAATCATAATATAGTATAGGCATAAGCAAACAGGCGAGCAAGTTATTATATATATCAATGTTGATCATTAATTCTACTTATGGACTTTAGTGTAATTAAGCTTTTATGGTTTGATAATTTAACATAAATTGTGATGTCCTATTTCTTTTAACTTGTACATGTAACCTTGTGACTATTCTCTTATTATCACTAGGTTATATCATAGTATTCTCATGTCATTGTAGAGGAATATCAATGTGCAATATTTATGGGCAAAGCCAAATCACATGTGTATATTCATTATAATACAATCAAATACAAGTAAACATGTTCATGCATTCTAATGTTAGCATTCATTTACTAATTTTATTCTCATATATCATTTTATTTAATCTCATGTTTAGTGTCACAACTTATCTTTTTTTATGTTTAAAATGCTTTAAAGTTACTTAAAAAGATTTAGACCAGCTTTGGTGACACTAAAGGGCTTAAAAATCATCTTTGGTTGAAGTAGGGAAATGTCATGAGTCGTCATGAGGGTCGCTACTTATGACAGGGAGCAAATATCATGACTCGTGCACTTGAGCACGAGTAGAAAGTGTCATAAGTCGTGATAGGAGTCACAAGTCGTGAACAATCACAGGTTGTTTTCTGAGTTCAACTTGTAAGTGATTTTTTACCTACCAAAAGCCGTTTTTAGCAAAAATTGTCTTCCACAAACTTGTTCCACTATGTTTCTAGTTTTAAAACATGAAAAATCATCTCAATATCATTTATATATTTTCATATATTTATAAAACACTGAGGTTTTCTCCTAGTGACTGGGCAGCAAACTATTCCAGAATTCAAGCTGAAATTTGGGCCAATTAGAAATAGATTTAGAACTTGGTTTCTTCAAATGAAATATAGGTATGGATGTCTATTTTCAAACCAAACTAGAATCATTAAATTTTCTATTCTCTAGATCAACTTATAAGCAAAATAGTCCAGATAGTTCTATTGAGTCTTAAAGCAGATTTTCTTATTTCACATGAAACTCTTAAATTCCTACCTTTGTATTAGAGGTTCATGGGTCACACAAGGCTCATGACTCGAATCAGCATGCATGACTCGTGAAGGAATTCATGAGTCGGTAGCCAAGCTCACGAGTGAAGAAAAGATAGGAAGTTCACGAGTCACAACATGGATCATGACTCGATCATGAGTGCATGACTTGTGAAGGAATTCATGAGTCAGTAGCCAAGGAAGAACCAACACATTCATGAGTCATGTAGTAATTCATGAGTGACCTAGGGGCAAGAGGTGCATGACTCGTGAAGGGACTCACGACTCATGAAGAATTTCATGACTCAGTATTGGCACTCACAAGGAAATAGATCCGATCTCACTTCAAAGAAAAAGAGAAATGATTCCATAAGCCAAACAATCTTTCAACACTCATCTAAAAACTCCCGATTAAAGAACCCAGACAACATAACCCTAATTTTCTATAGATCCATTTACAGCTAACAAAACCATCCTCCCATACATAAAAATCAACATAATAGTTCCATACCTTAATGAAGCTTCAAATCCAACTCCTTTACTCATGATTCGTTTCTTCTCTTTCATTTAATATGTCTGCTTCTCTCTTTCTCCTTACACATGGTGACAACAACAGGATCTTGTAATCCCTCATCACCAAAAATCATAAATTAAAAAAAAGAGAAAGAAAAGATCTTCAAGGGAAAACATTACCTTTCATGTTAACTCACAAACCCTAGCTTCCTTCTCCAACCCATAACTAACAAAGAAAAAGGAAAGAGAGAGAGAAAGAGAGAGAGAGAAACCTCACTTCTTGCTTTAGCTGATCCCTACATCTCCAGGAAAACAAGAAATAGGGAAGTGGGGTAAATATCTCCCTAAGGGAAATTCCCACTTTGCTCCTAAGCACAAATAAACCTCCACATCTTATATTTCTCACAAAAGGCCCCAAATATCTAGCTTACTTCAATTGCATCCTTTCCTTTAATTAAAATTTACCCATACTCATTACTTGTATGCCAAAATTACCATAATACCCCTTATGGGATTTACTTTAATAATGCAAAATAATTTAATATTTGCTTAATTAACCATAATCCTCATCCATTTACTGTAATTTGGTTAGGGCCATGATTGTATCCTTACAAATCTCTCCTCCTTAAAAGAATTTCATCCTCAAAATTCAAACCTGTAGTCTTTATCTTTATTGCTAGCAATTTCAAACTTTGCCTTAGCTATAAGCAACTATAACTATAATAACTCATCCATCAATAACCTTAGCATCTATCTCTGATCAATAGATACTCTTATGCTCATTATATCTTCTATCAATTTTCCCTTTTCAGCTGGGCCTGAATATGATGCGATGTTATTCATGTGTTATAAGATGATATGGGATACTATGCAATGCATTAATGTTTTCATGTATGTAATGAATACCCATGCGTATTCACATATACTGTTCATGCTTTATTCTATCTGAATACCATGAAACATGTTCGCTTGCCCATGCTGATTAGGAAAAATTCTGATAATTATATACAAAGCATGTTAATAACCTCAATATCTTGCATGCTCAGTAATGCCAAAACTTAAATTCTCTTCTTACCGTATAAACGTTTCCTTAAACATCTTAATAAACAATCTAGACATACTTATAATCAAACTTATGCTATACTTTAATCATACAACATCAAGGCTTTTAAACACTTCCAATATTAGGAAGTGAGAGATACCTATAAGTCCTTAGATATCATCTCACAATCCCTGAATCAAAATCCTACTAGTACTCCAATATCTATCAATCGTAAGTCAATCATCACTCGCAATCATCGAAAATATGTATCTCAATAACAATAACATCGAATATGGATATTTGGTCTAGACCAATTCATCTCAACCTCCAAAATAATTTCTTAATTTCTTATTGCCCAAAAAAGATTAAACCTAGGCGTTCTGATGCCACTAATTGTAACACTCTAATCCCTTAACCATGAATAATCATCAATCATTATCATACCTAATAGAGATTAGGTAGAAATAATAATAATTAATAACATAGGCCATGATTACATTCAACAATAAATTAAATCAAACTTATAAATAAGAAAGCCTAACATAATTTGCCAACAATATAATGAAATCCTCAGACAATTGCAATCTACCAAATCCTCTCTTTAAGGGTTGTCTATCCACTATAGCTATCAATCCACTAGAGCTTATCCTGACCCTACATGGATAAACAAACCTATGCTAAGCTATAAAGCTTAGTGGGGAACAAAACTCTATAGACAACCACTTTACAATTGCTCCTCATATCACAAGCATCAATCACAATAACATAAAATAACATATGGGTCTACAATATTAATCATTCCACAATGTATATATTGGGGAGTTCTTAACCTTAACCATAACTACCATCTTTACTTAAGTCTAGAGCATTACTTAAATCATCTTATAACCGACTTATCAATTACACTATCATCATCATCTTTACTTTCTATTAAATTGTTATAATTTAGACACCTCAACATCCTTTTATTCATAAGCTCTCGACATCAGGCTTTTGATAGGATAACACTTCAGTTTAAAGCATTCCCTTATATTGGTTATGATGGAAAATGACATGGTATGCACATAAAGATCACGTAGTGAAAAACAATAAAATTTGATCATACATGCCATACAATTTCATAACAAGAATCGAGAACATGCTATTTTAGGGTTTTTTTTAAACTTAAAACTTTAGATGCCTTTTAATTTTGATTTTGATGTTGACCAGCAACCAAGAAGGATATGTCCGCCTCAGATCTTCACCACCATTGCCAAGAAACAGCCTTTATGCCACTCCTCTCTATTCTCACACACACACTCGAAAAGATAGCTTAAAATCAAGAGTGCTAGCTCTATGACTGTGTATTCGGCAATGGGAATGATTTGAAGCCACAAGATCTGATCTTGTTCTTCCTTTAGATTACTGTTTCAGCCAAAGAACACAAGAGAACAAGAAAGAGTTCTTTCCCCATGAGTATTTCGGCCAAGAGAGAAAAAGAGCAAAACGGCATCCCTTTTTATTCATTTAATTCATTAATATATATCACTTAATTTAGGTCAAGTGTTAGTGCCGAAAATTAAATATTAATTTCAGCCTTCATCACTTCCTAATTACGAGATATATCTTAATTTAAATTCTATTAGAATTTAAATTCAAATGGCATTAGTCATTTAATCAAAACAAACTTACTTATTTAAGGTGATAAGTTGCCGAATTCAACTAGTATTTTTGTTTGAATTTTGGCTACTTTAATTCACTCTCAAGTATTATATTTTGATTAAATACAAATTAGGATTTAATACTCAATTGACTTAATTATACATAGATAATTAATCAATTGAAATTAAACCTAGCACATACCAAGAAATTTCTCTCGTGACCAACTGTTAACAGATTTGCCTAAAACAGCAAGCTCTTTTAGGCAAAATGACAGTTCAACATATTTGCTGTTTTAGGCAAAAAACTTGTTTCACAGATTTGCCTAAAACAGCTAGGCAAAATAAAAGCTCTACAATTTTGGCGAAAACAGCAAGCTGTTTTAGGCAAAAATCGCAGCTTGACAGTTTTGCCTAGAACAGCTAGCTGTTTTAGGCAAAAAAATCTGTTTTATAGATTTGCCTAAAACTGGTTTAGGCAAAAATCTATTTACCCATTGCATGCATTAATTTGACTTTAAATAAAAGTCCAAATTAATTCCTAATACACTATTTAAATATTTTAAGCCCAATGCTTTGTGTGCGATCTTATAGGTCCATTTAATATTGGCAATGAATTAATAAATTAATTCAATGGCTATATATATTCTCTAGCAAGATATTATAGCATTCCAAATTAAATTAAAATGCATATGGCATTTAGTAACCTAATGCAATTTTGCATAGTCCCTTACCCATAAATATCAGAATTAATATAAGGCATGGAACTAGTCATCCTTATATATATTAATTCCTTTCTTGATATTCCAGTGACATCGAACTCTCAGATAAATAATGATTACTCATTATTTCATCTCGGTATGGCCATACACTTCTCAGTTCACTGATCAAGTAGCCGATGATATTTTCTCTCTTATAGAGAGGGGTAATCCCCTCACGTCTCTCATGCTCTCTAACATGAATCAATGTATACCCAAGCATACCCATACTTGTCACTTTGTTACAAGCACGTTAGGTGTATGTCAAAGCACACAGTAATTTATAAAGAGTTTCATAGCGATTTTAGGTCTAAGAACTCCGATACAAAACTTGCATATGAGAAACACTTATGACTTGTACCATGTAGTGTTCTCATGAACGGATCTAATCCAGATACCATGTTCTGAACATGTATCTATGATCTCTGATTGACACTCTTGTCTTTATGATCTGTAAGACAGAACTCAACTTATCAGAGAGAGCATACTAGTCTTAATTCATTGTTATTCCCATAACAATGACTGACTAGGGATATTTATAATGAAGTCTCATTTGTTTCAAGGTCTTACAACCATGTGCCTCACATATGATAACTTAAACTGAAAATACATTCTTGGACAGTTCTATCAATTGATATGCATAGAAATATAATAGATAAAATATATGCCTCATTTATTTACTAAAGTGTTTTATTACAATGTATTGGGGCTAGGGCTTACACTAACAATCTCCCACTAGCACTAGTCCCAGTTGGGCATAGCCCTAAGACTGAATGCTCTCAAATGAGCTTCGTGCAGATTTGGATGCAACTGTTTCGTCAAAGGATCTACTACATTGTCTTCACTTGCTATCATGCTAACCTTGACATCCCCACGATCAATGATCTCTCTGATCAAGTGGTACCTCCTGAATATGTGTTTGGATTTCTGGTGTGACCGGGGCTCCTTGACCAGTGCGATGGCCCCATTGTTGTCATAGAAAATTTCTAATGGATCTAGGATGCTTGGGACCACTCCTAATCCAGAAATGAAATTTCTAATCCAAACAGCCTCTTTTGCAACATCACTTGCTGCAATATACTCAGATTATGTAGTTGAGTCGGCAACAATCTTTTGCTGCAAGCTTTTCCAGCTAACAGCACCAACGTTCAAAACAAAAGCAAAATTAGACTGCGATCTTAAGTCCTGAGTGCTAGTCTAAAAAGTAGCATCGGCATAGCCTTGTATGACAAGCTCTTCTTGACCACCATACACCAAGAAGTGATCCTTAGTCCTTCGTAGGTACTTCAGAATCCCCTTTTATAGCAGACCAGTGCTTTTCACCAGGGTCTTGTTGAAACCTACTGGTTATACTCAATGCATGAGCAATATCTAACCTAGTACATAATATAGCGTACATGATAGATCCAATAGCAGATGCATATGGGATTCTACTCATGTTATCCCTTTCCTCTTTGGTTTTAGAGTCTCCCATACTAAAAATGCTTTAGTACTTTGTTTATATACCTTTCTGGACTTAGTCTCAAAAATCGATTCGATCTATTTCTATAGATCCGAATACGAAGTATTGTCTCGGCTTCACCTATGTCTTTCATTGAGAAAAATTTCCCAACCATTGCTTCACTTTTTTGCAATGTTGGAATGTCATTCCCAATGAGTAGGATGTCATCGACATATAGGACTAGAAATACTATTATGCTCCCACCAACCTTCTTGTACACACAAGGCTCATCTTCTTGTGCAATGGGTTCTCGTTCCACACCTGGTTGTGAACTTGACCCCATTTCCAACTCATCCTCTACAAGAGTTTATGGCACTTGAATTTCTCCAAGTTCTATTTTACTCCCACTGTCTTTCTTGAGAAGGAACTCCTTTTCCAAGAAAACAGCCTTGCGAGCAATAAATACTTTCTTCTCGGCTTGTGAATAAAAGTAGTATCCCTTTGTTTCTTTGGGATAACCCACAAACAAGCAGACAGTGGATTTGGACTCTAGTTTGTCAGATGTTAATTTATTAACATGTGCTTCACAGCACCAAATCCTAAGAAATGACATATTGGGTTCTTTCCCAATCCATACCTCGTATGGTGTCTTCTCAACTGCTTTAGTTGGAGTATGGTTTAGTAGAAATGCAGTAGTTTCTAATGCATAACCCCAAAAAGAGACAGGAAGATTTGCTTGACTCATCATAGATCGAACCATGTCCAATAGAGTTTGATTTCTCCTTTCGGACACACCATTCCATTGTGGTGTTCCAGGAGGAGTGACCTATTAAATAATACCACACTCTTTTAGATGACAGTCAAACTCTTGGCTTAAGTATTTGCCACCTCGATCTGATCGAATGGCTTTTGTTCTTTTGCCAGGTTGTTTTTCTACTTCGCTCTTAAACTCTTTGAATTTCTCAAAAGTTTCAAATTTGTACTTCATTAGATAGACATAGCCATATCTACTGAAGTTATCTATGAACGTCATAAAGTAGCTAAAACCACCTCTAGCTTGTGTACTTAATGGTCCACATACATCGGTATGTATTAGTTATAATAAGCCATTAGTCCTCTCACCTTTCTTGTTAAAAGGACTCTTTGTCATTTTTCCATGCAAACATGGCTCGTATGTATCATAAGACTCTAAGTCGAATGACCCAAGCACTCCAGTTTTGTGGAGTCTTAAAATGCATTTTTCGTTTGCATGCCCTAAACGACAATGCCAGAAGTAAGTAGGGTTCAATTCTTTTGATTTAACCCTCTTTGTATTAATATTGTATATGGACTCTTTGTTTTGTAGATCAAGGATATAAAGGCTATTTTGCAACATGGCATTGCCATATGAAATGCCTTGGCGATGAATATGAGCATTGACATTTTAATAACAAAATCAAATTCATCCAAATCCTAACAAGAAACTGAAATAATGTTTCTGCTCATAGCAGGCACATAATAACAATTATTCAAAATTAAACAAAGTCTGAAAGGTAAAGTGAGTTGATAGTCGCCTATCTCCATGGCAGCAACTCGTGCTCCATTCCCCACACGGAGGTCCAATTCATTCTTCCCAAGTAACCGCCTATTTCTTAGCCCCTGCACATTTGAACAAATGTGAGAACCACAACCAGTATCCAATACCCAAGTGGTAGAAATAGACAGGGTAATTTCAACAACAAAAATACCAGAACTGGACTCCTTGGCTCTATTCTTCTTTTGTTCTTCCTTGAAGAGAGCGTAATTCTTCCTCCAATGCCCTATCTTGTTGCAATGGAAGCAAGTGCTCTCAGTCTCTTTGAGCTTCTGCACCTTGGGCTTGAGGTACACTCCAACTTGACTTGAACCGAGCCAGGACATTCTTGGATTTTGCCTTTCCCTTTCCCTTTCCCTTGGTCCCTTTTTAATGCCCCCTTGAACCATCAATACAGGATTTGGTCTTTCGAATGTTTTCTTTAGCATTCTTAAGCATCCCATGGAGCTCAGTGACTGACTTGTTCATTGCATGCATGTTATAATTCATCATAAATGGATCATAATCATCAGTCAATGATCCTAAGATCAAGTCAGTGGCCAATTCCTTTGGCACTTATACCTCAAGCTTCTCAAGAGTATCAAGATACCCTTTCATCTTGAGTACATAGGTACTAATAAGAGTACCCGTAGCCATCTTACAAGAAATTAAGGCCTTTGTTGTCACGAACCTCTCGTGATGAGCTTGTTCTTGGAACATCTCCTTGAGGTGCACCATGATCGCATAAGCCTCTTGGTCCATAAATTGCTTTTGCAAGTCAGGCACCATAATGGCCAGCATCAGACAGGTCACATCATTGGAGTCGCTCTTCTTGGTCTCAAAAGTTTCCTTTTGAACCGTAGAGGCATTCCTAATAGGTTCTTCAGGCAAGGGTGCATCCAAAACATATGACTTTTTCTCTTGCTTAAGAACTATTCTTAAGTTTTGAGACCAGTCTATCAAATTGGTGCCATTCAATTTGTCCTTTTCAAGGACCGATCGTAATGAGAAATTGTTGTTTGAAGATGCCATTTTCAATCTACAATAAAATTTAGTAAGATTAAATGAGGTCATATTTATAATCCCACAAATCGAATTAATATCCCTTTAAATAATTCGCGTTAGTGATTTAATATGGGCCAAGATCCACTTTTCACAACAACTTATTAGTCAAGCTGAGCTTGTACACCTAACAAGTTAAGTTACTTAAGTAGGAAAAACTCCAATCATGTCTCGTACATGACTCTTGGATCAAACGGGCTAACATCTTAAGATGTTATAGCACAAACCCATTTATTAGTTGCCTAGGTCCGGGCATCCCTTTCCATGTTAAGTCCAACCTACATTCACAACCCATGCCTCACAAAGATAATCGGGCGCATCTAGGACTCCTAGTCTACGTGACCGATGATCAATGCCTTGACATGTTTAGAATTAGGAAGGCAACTTTGTGACTTAATATTTTAGGGATTCATTTTATTACGGCTTACATGGCATACGCTTTGTCATCCATTCATAGCATGTATATATAAATAATTGCATAAAGTAAAGAGTGACAAACATGGGCTCAAAAACCTACAACTAAGATTCTATACTATTACATAAGAATCTTCGAGTTGGGCTTCTCCACTCCGGTGGGCTTCGTCTTGATTTATAAAGTCTTCAAGTAAATTCTATTCTAAGAAATAAATGAAACTTTTATAATAAACATAATGGCTCGCAGGCCATATTTAATTACAAAACCCAGGGCCCATGAATGCACCATGCATATCCATTTATCACACCAAACAAGCAAATAAATATACATAACATCCATGGATTAAACAAAGTCCAATTTTAATTAATTTAGCCAAGCCCATTAATGAAAATTGTGTACTTGAACCTTTAAGAGATGATCCCATGATGGACCTGGGCTGAAGCCCAATGGAGTAAATCCTCTTATTGAATAAGTTCTCTTAAAAGCCCAAAACACAAACTAGTTAGATTTGTGCTATAAATCAACTCTAGTATAATTTCCAATTTTGCCATTTTTAATTTTATGTCATACATCCCATAAACTTTAAAAATACATATAATATGTACCAACATGAATTAAAACACAAAATCATGAAGAACATATATATGATACACGGCATGCATATAAAAACAAACAAACAACAAAACTAGTTGTTTAATGCTTATGTGATGCCATAAAAAAGCACAAATACTTAAATTAATTTTATGAGTCATTTAATAATTTAAATAAGGTCATAAATATTGATTTAATATTCTATACCAATCTGATCTAAATGTGTTTTTACCATTTTAATCAAAACAAACAATGTTGATTAAACATGTAACAAACACAAACTAGTCATAGTTTTAAGTGATTTTAAAATTAATCAATTAAATTTTCATGGACCAGAATTAAAACCAAATTTAAAATATATCCAGACCTGATATTTAATCTTTAAAAATCACTTAAAAACATGCCAAAATCGTTTTTACATTTAATATTTAAAACTAGTTGTTAAACTAACAATTATCATGCCAAATAGCACCTATTTTAATATTAACATGTATCATCAGGTATTATCAATTAAATCCGACCATTAACAGCTCCTAGAACATCTTAGGATAGTATATTAACATGTCATATTAATTATAATACCTATCTAATCATTTAAAATCATTTTTACACCAAAACAATGCAAAAATCTCAAAACAGAAAATTTCAGCATTGCATGTATTTAAAATAATGATTTTTTGATTAATTATTTCATGCATCTAAAGCACTAAAATAAGCATGTTTAGGCTCTGATACCACTGATGGAATATGACATGGTATGCACATAAAGATCACACAGCGAAAAATAATAAAATTTGATCATACATGCCATACAATTCCATAACAAGAATCGAGAACATGCAATTTTAGGGTTTTTTTTAAATTTACAACTTTAGATGCCTTTTAAAACTTGATTTTGATGATGACCAGCAACCAAGAAGGATATGTTCGCCTTAGATCTTCACCACCAATGCCAAGGAACATCCTTTATGCCACTCCTCTCTATTCTCACACACACACTTACAAAGATAGCTTAAAATCAAAAGTGCTCTATGACTGTGTATTCGGCAATGGGAATGATTTGAAGCCACAAGATCTAATCTTGCTCTTCCTTTAGGTTACTGTTTTAGCCCAAGAACACAAGAGAACAAGAAATAGTTCTTTCCCCTTGAGTATTTCGACTAAGAGAGAAAAAGAGCAAAACGGCATCCCTTTTTATTCATTTAATTCATTAATATATATCACTTAATTTAGGTCAAGTGTTAGTGCCGAAAATTAAGTATTAATTTCAGCCTCCATCACTTCCTAATTAAGAGATATATCTTAATTTAAATTCTATTAGAATTTAAATTCAAATGGCATTAGTCATTTAACCAAAACAAACTTACTTATTTAAGGTGATAAGTTGTCGAATTCAACTAGTATTTTAGTTTGAATTTTGGCTACTTTAATTCCCTCTCAAGTATTATATTTTGATTAAATACAAATTATGATTTAATATTCAATTAACTTAATTATATATAAATAATTAATCAATTGAAATTAAACCTAGCACATGCCAAGAAATTTCTCTCATGACCAACTGTTAACAGATTTGCCTAAAACAGCAAGTTGTTTTAGGCAAAATGACAGTTCAACATATTTGCCTAAAATAGCTAGCTGTTTTAGGCAAAAAACTTATTTCACAGATTTAAAATAAAAGCTCTACAGTTTTAAAATTTGCAGCTTGACAGTTTTGCTGTTTTAGGCAAAAAAATATGTTTTATAGATTTGCCTAAAACTGTTTTAGGCAAAAATCTGTTTACCTATTGCATGCATTAATTTGACTTTAAATAAAAGTCCAAATTAATTTCCAATACACTATTTAAATATTTTAAGTCCAATGCTTTGTGTGCGATCCTATAGGTCCATTTAATATTGGCAATGAATTAATAAATTAATTCAATGGCTATATATATTCTCTAGCAAGATATTATAGCATTCCAAATTAAATGAAAATGCATATGGCATTTAGTGACCTAATGCAATTTTTCATAGTCCCTTACCCATAAATATCAGAATTAATATAAGGCATGGAACTAGTCATCCTTATATATATTAATTCCTTTCTTGATATTCCAGTGACACTGAACTCTCAGATAAATAATGATTACTCATTATTTCATCTCGGTATGGCCATACACTTCTCAGTTCACTGATCAAGTAGCCGATGATATTTTCTCTCTTATAGAGAGGGGTAATCCCCTCACTTCTCTCATCCTCTCTAACATGAATCAATGTATACCCAAGCATACCCGTACTTGTATCTTTGTTACGAGCACGTTAGGTGTATGTCAAAGCACACAGTAATTCATAAAGAGTTTCATAGAGATTTTAGGTCTAAGAACTCCGATACAAAACTTGTATATGAGAAACACTTATGACTTGTACCATGTAGTGTTCTCATGAACGGATCTAATACAGATACCATGTTCTAAACATGTATCTATGATCTCTGATTGACACTCTTGTCCTTATGATCCGTAAGACAGAACTCAACTTATCAGAGAGAGCATACTAGTCTTAATTCATTGTTATTCCCATAACAATGACTGACTAGGGATATTTATAATAAAGTCTCATTTGTTTCAAGGCCTTACAACCATGTGCCTCACACATGATAACTTAAACTAAAATAACATTCTTGGACAGTTCTATCAATTGATATGCACAAAAATACAATAGATAAAACAAATGCCTCATTTATTTACTAAAGTGTTTTATTACAATGTATTGGGGCTAGGGCTTACACTAACAGGTTACACTAGGTTTACATTCGATATTAAATCAAAGCTCAAGGGAGTGCTCGAGTCATGTAGCATCAATATGAGATATTATTAGGCATGCTTACTTCACACTTACATATATATCATTCAATTCTCATTACAAGTTTAAAATCATGTATTCCCTCATGGCTATCGTAGCATGGCCAACTAAATATCATACGACATCATTCTGCCCCATACATTACACTTTGGTTTATGACAGAGTTTTACATATACATATACATGTGTAAACGTTCATATACTTATTAACGAATTTGCATGCAATTTTAGTGAACAGGTATGACACATCATGATTAATCGATAAAGTCTCCATACCACATGCAAACATGTTATAACTTCCACATATATAAAGATTATTACGTATGCCATAGTTTGTATAACTTTCAATACAATATAGTAAGCTTGTGGCCCATCTATTCATCACGAAACCCGTTGGTGGAAACTAACTCACCTCGGCACTAACACGAAAACCATCATCATAATAGATGTGAGATATCAGCATCATGTAACACATAACATGGCATTTGATTTCATAGAAATAATTTAAAGCCAAAAGAAAATTAGGATAAAACACCATAGTAGGCCATTCATCATGCTTACATTACATAAATGGAGCAATCATTAAATGTTTTACTTTATCTTGTGCACATTCTATCATCTTTAGTAACCTACCTAAGTACTAGTTCAAAGGCTGGACAACGGGAGCAATGGATGCCCGAAGGTATCAAACTATGGATATCCAAAGATATCAAACAATGGACCCAAATGAGGTCAAATAATAATTCTAGTAAGGAACAAACTATGGACCCAAAAAGAACCTAACGATTGTTCCATTAAGGAACAAGACCCAAACGGGGTCAACTATGCCAGCTGCAACTATATCTCTTTAAGCATGCCTATTTAATTCATAACTGAATTAAAACTCGTAGGCTTAACCACTTTAAGAACATCTTTGATTTATCATATTATTCTTTACTTAGTACATCATTTGGCTGAAAGCCACATTTCATTAAAAAAATGCATATCATTCTTATCACACATCAATGTTGAGCTTTAGGCTCCATTACACATGGATGCAGGTCATGTAACCACATAGTTGCATCAACATTTATGCATGGTTAGCATTAAGTGTGATTCCAATGAAGCAATATGAAAGTGTAGATCTTACTACTAAACACCTTCATAAAATTATATGCATGTCCACACACACACACATATGTATATATATATGCACCTTGAATCATGGAAATACTTGCTTTTATTACTCATACTTTTTCACCTATTAAGCCAGGCCACTCATCATACCATGCTCATATCAACTATACAATATAGAACTTACATAACTCATGGTTAGTTCTCGATGACGTACATTGTTACTGCTTGCTGTGAACAGTTTCCCTATTCTCATAATTATTCAAATTAAGACATCATCATATCTAACAACACTCAAGCATTTATGATCCATATATATAAATAAGTAAGTTCTCTTATAGCTTAAAGTCAACACTTGTTCATATTTAATCCCTTTATTAACTTTCATGATCTATAAGATTATAGATAACAAGTTATACAATTTAATGTAATCATATATATACTTCAATCATCTTACTTGTATTTTTGATCTTATAACATTTTATACTTAGTTAAGTTATGTGAGCTTATTTCATCTTAGTCGTTAGTACACTACTGACGAGCATATGCTAATCATAATATAGTATAGGCATGAGCAAACAAGCGAGTAGGTTATTATATATATCAATGCTGATCATTAATTCTACTTATGACCTTAAGTGTAATCAAGTTTCTAGTGTTTCATAATTTAATATAAATTGTGATGTCCTATTTCTTTTAACTTGGACATGTAATCTTGTGACTATTCTCTTATTTTCACTAGACTATATCATAGTATTCTCATGTCATTGTAGAGGAATATTAATGTGTAATATTTTTGGGCAAAGCCAAATCACATGTGTATTTTCATTATAATACAATCAAATACAAGTAAACATTTTCATGTATTCTAATGTTAGTGTTTATTTACTAATTTTATTCTCATATATAATTTTATTTAATCTCATGTTTAGTGTCACAACTTATCTTTATTTTATGTTTAAAATGCTTTAAAGTTACTTAAAAAGATTTAGACCAGCTTTGGGATACTAAAGGGCTTAAAAATCATCTTTGGGTGAAGTAAGGAAGTGTCATGAGTCATGATGGGTGTCACTACTCATGACAAGGAGCAAATATCACGACTTGTTCACTTGTGCATGAGTAGAAAGTATCACAATTTGTGACAGGAGTCACGAGTCATGAACGATCACACAAGCAGTTTTCTGAGTTCAACTTTTAAGTGATTTTTGACCTACCAAAGGCGTTTTTAGCAAAAATGGTCTCCACAAACTTGTTCCAATATGTTTCTAGTTTTTAAAACATCAAAAATCATCTAAATATCATTTATATATTTTCATATATTTACAAAACACTGAGGTCTGCTCCTAGTGAATGGGCAGCAAACTGTTCAAGAATTCAAGCTGAAATATGGCCAAATTAGAAACAAATTTAGAACTTGGTTTCTTCATATGAAATATAGGTATGGGTGTCTATTTTGAAACTCAACTAGAATCATTCAATTTATTATTCTCTAGATGAACTTATAAGCAAAATAGTCCGAATAGGTCCTTTGAGTCTTAAAGCAGATTTTCTTATTTCACATGAAACTCTTAAATTCCTACCTCTATATTTAGTTCCTCATGATTCAAACAGGAAGGATGAGGTTCACTAGTCACACAAGGATCAATATTCAAATCAGTATGCATGACTCGTGAAGGAATTCACAAGTCGGCAGCCAAGCTTATGAGTGAAGAAAAGAGAGGAAGTTCACGAGTCAGAATAAGGATCATGACTCGATCATGAGTGCACGACTCATGAAGGCATTCATGAGTCGGTAGCCAAGGAAGAACAAGCACATTTGCAAGTTATGAAGGAATTCATGAGTGACCTAGGGGTAAGAGGTGCACGACTCGTGAAGGGACTCACTACTCGGACATGACTCGTGAAGAATGTCATGACTCGGCATTAGCACTCACAAGGAAATAGATCTGATCTCAGTTCAAAGAAAAAGAGAAATGATTCCATAAGCTAAGCAATCTTTTAACACTTATCTAAAAACTCTCGATTAAATAACCCAGATAACATAACCCTAATTTTTTGTAGATCCATTTACAGCTAACAAAACCATCCTCCCATATGTAAAAATCAACATAATAGTTCCATACCTTAATGAAGCTTCAAATCCAACTCCTTTACTCATGATTCATTTCTTCTCTTTCACTTGATCTGTCTACTTCTCTCTCTTCTCCTTACACATGGTGACAACAACAGGATCTTGTAATCCCTCATCACCAAAAATCATAAATTAAAAAGAAGAGAAAGAATAGATCTTCAAGGGAAAACATTACCTTTCATGTTAACTCACAAACCCTAGCTCCCTTCTCCAACCCGTAACTAATAGAGAAAAAGGAAAGAGAGAGAGAGAAACCTCACTTCTTGCCTTAGCCGATCCCCATTTCTCCAGGAAAACAATAAATAGGGAAATGGGGTAAATATCTCCCTAAGGAAAATTCCCACTTTGCCCCTAAGCATAAATAAACCCCACATCTTATATTTCTCATAAAAAGGCCCCAAACATCTAACTTACTTTAATTGCATCCTTTCCTTTAATTAAAATTTACCCATACTCATTACCTGTATGCCAAAATTACTATAATACCCCCTTATAAGACTTACTTTAACCATAATCCTCATCCCTTTACTATAATCCGGTTAGGGCCATGATTGAGTCCTTACATTATTCAAATCTAAAGATAAACACTCATCCATTTACTCATGTAATGATCATGCTATGAATATTTAATCTTGCATGATGACTTACTGATCTAGGATGACTCATCCCTAAATCTAATGTTCCCTATACAATATGTACATTGCTAATACCATTCTTTACTTGTAGGCACCCACATAGTATGGTATCGACACATACAACTTGGTTTTATGATAACCATGCCTCTACTTACTTATAGTTTACCCTCTTAGTTCACTTTTATAGTCTATTAAATCACAATTAATCAACTATATATTCTAGCATGATCACATACATGTCAAACAACTTCCTTATTTAATACCTTAGTAAAAATGCATAGTGAAAGAGGTACTATATATGAATTTAAATACTTCATAGTCCAATAGTTGTACAATTTTTATAAAACAAGAAGTGAGAATAAAACTTTAGTCAATCTTAACTATCTCCAAAGAGTAACATTTCTTAGACCTGATCAAATACTATATATGTAATTAATTTATTAAGAATTAAGCCATCTTAACATAAACATCTTTCTTCTACTAATTTAGAAGTAATGCAAAGATAGCAACAACAACTATTTGATATAAATTCCTATTACCATAATCGAAATAGATTATTACAATTTAATTTGATCAAAACATATAATTATAGGTTAAAACCATATATCATTATGTTATCATATTTCAAGTTGAACTATTTAAGAAAACCTTATTAAATTTGATGCTTTAGCTAAATTGTTGAGTTTATAAATAAAGGCAGAAAACCAACAATAAACACCTATGGAAACTATAAACTTCAAACTATTATTGTAACACCCTAATTCTTTAACCATGGATAATCATCAATCATCATCACAAACCTAGTAAAGATCATGCAGAAATAATAATAATAAGACAGGCCATCATTACATGCCATAATAAGATTATTAAGCTTACAAACAAGATAAACATAACATAAATGGCCTTTAAGTATCTTGATATCCTCAAGGCAACTGCATTATGATCGGTCCTCTGGAGCTTATCCTAAAACCTACACGGATAAACAAACCCGTGCTAAGCTATAAAGCTTAGTGGGGAACGAAACTCTATATATATCTATATATAAAGATAATCCTCTTTCCAAAATTCATCACATACATGCATAAAACTTTCACAATCACACAGGATAACATATGAGTCTATTATATTTTTCATTTAATAAATAACATTCTTAGGAGAGTCTTCGAACTTACTAATAGGTATCATGTTTAGAATAATTGAATGCGTTATGAAGCTTATCTCACCTCCTAAAAGCTTAGCCATTCATCACTATCACCATCATCGTAACCTTTACTTTTCTTAACTCAGTATAAATCATGCATCTTATAATCATTTTTAATCAATAGGCTAGACATCATAGTTATTAATGGCATAAGATTTCCACTTATTACTTTAAATCACATTGTCACCTAATATAGGCAATCGGCATTAATTCATAATATTAAGGCGTACTTAAGTCATATAGAATCTACAATTAGTCCTAGTAGGCATAATTACTTCACATATATCATACAATTCTCATATGAGATTCACAAACTTTACATCCTTTATGTTATCCTAGCATGGTAACCTGATTCTCTTACAAGCATCATTCTATGTCATGCATTACAGTTTGTTAAATGAATGTTATCATTATGTCTACCTATGTGTAAACATTTATATATAAATAGACAAATTGACAGGGTGGTAGGTGATCATACGAAACAAGCATTACAGATCAAGATTATAAGACAAAGTCTCAATGTCACATGTATGCATTTTATAAATAGAGTACATGAAACTTAATGCACATGTTATAGTTCATATAACTTATAGTACAATAGCGTAATCTTTAGGGTTCATATAATCTCTATGGAATCCCATCAACGGAATCATCTCATACTGATATTCATATAGGCATCTTCTTTAATTGAAGTGTGACATTTCAATCATGCATTACAAAGCATAACATTTCATTTCATAAAATAGTTTATAATCAAAATAATTTAAAACAATCAAACAATGGTCATTTCTCATGCTTACATCACATAAATAGAGCAATTGATGTATGTTTTACTTTATCTTGTGTATATTTTATCATCTTTAATAAACTGCCTAAGTATTAGTTCAAAAGGTGGATAATGGGAGCAATAGATACCCGAAGGTATCAAACTATGGATATCCGAAGATATCAAACAATGGACCCAAACGGGGTCAAGCAATGGTTCCAGCAAGGAACAAACTATGGACCCAAACGGGTCAAATGATGGTTCTATTAAGGAACAAGACCAAAACGGGGTCAACTATGGTAGCTGCGACTATATCCCTCTAGGCATGCCTATCTAATCCACAACTGAACTAAGACCCGCAAGCTTAACTTTTTAAGACATCTTTGTTTAACATATTCCTCTTTACTTAGCACATCATTTGGCTTGAAGCTATTTTTCATAGAAGAATGCATATCATTCCTTTCATCAAAACTACATCAATTTTGGTTCAACATACTTTTCTTTACTTAATACAACATATATACTTAATGCCATCATTCATATAAGAGTGCACGTTATTCTTATCATACCGTAATATTGAGCTCTAGGCTCTAGTGTATCGAGATGCTATCACATGATCACATAGTTGTATCAATTTTCTTTCATTCATATCATGATGGTCATAGGTTTATAAAATTAATGATAGCATGTGATCTTTCATAACTAGCATTATGCATGTCTACATGCGCATATACATATATATGTAGTTAAAATCATGTAAATACATACTTCCATTACTCATACTTGTTCATATATTAAATTAAGATACTCATCATAGCATGTTCATATCAATTATACAATATATAGTACTTACATAACTCATTGAGAGTTCTTGATGACATACCACGTTGCTGCTTGCTGGGAATAATTTCCCTAATCTTACACTTATTAATATCATTCCATGAACACACACACACACACAAATATATATATATATAGCAAACTCAAGCCTTTATGATCCATATAATAAAATAAGTAAGTTCTCTTACAGCTTAAGGTTAATGCCACATTTACTCCCTTGAATTCACTTTCATGATTCATTAGAGTAGGAACAACAAGTTATACACTTTAACATTATCGTATATACTTCAATCATCTTACTTGTATTTTTCATCTTATAACATTTTATGCTTAGGTAAGTGGTGTGAGGTCATTTCATCTTAGTCGTTAACACACTACATATGCTCTTGTGCTAAGCATATTGTATTATAAGGATGAACAAACAATGAGCGGATTATGACACCTTACTGCTAATCATTAATTCTTCTTATGACCTGGAGTATAACCGCTTTTCCATGATTTCATAATTTAACATGAATTGTGATATCCCACTTCTTTTAACTTGGTCATGCAACCTTCCGACTATACTTTTATTGTCTCTAGGTTATATCATAGTGTTCTCATATCATTGTAGGGAAATATCATTGTGCAATATTTTTGGGCAAAGCCAATTCACATGTGTATAATGTTTATAATACCATCAAAGTCAAATAATCATTTTCATGCATTCTAACATTATTATTCATTTACTAACTTTATTTGCATATAATGTTTCATTTAATCATGTTTAGTGTCACAACTTATCCTTATTTTATGCTTAAAATGCTTCAAAGTTACTTAAAAAGGTTTTAGACCAGCTTTGGTGACACTATAGGGCTTAAAAATCATGTTTGGGTGAAGTATAGAAGTGCACTAGTCCTGAGGGGTGTCACTACTCGTGAAAGGGAGCAAACTTCATGACTCATTCACTTGTTCACGGGTAACATATGTCATGAGTAGTGATCGGAGTTACAAGTCATGAACAATCATAGGCAATTTTCTGAGTTCAACTTGTAAACGATTTTTGACCAAACAAAAGGCATTTTTAGCAAATATAGTCTTCTACAAACTTGTTCCATTATGTTTCTAGTTTCTAAAAAATCAAAAATCATCTTGATATCATTTCTATATTTTTTGATATTTACAAAACACTGAGGTATGCTCCTAGTGATTGGGCAAAAAACTGATCGTTAATTCAAGCTAAAATATCGCCTATTTAAAGACAAGTTTAGGACTTGTTTTCTTCATATGAAATATAGGTATGGAATTCTATTTTCAGACGCAAAAAGAATCACTCAATTTGGATTTCTTTAGCTCAATTATGAGCAAAATAGTCCTGATAGGTCGGTTAGTCATGTCACACACGTAGCCGTGGGTGGGAACAAGGAAAGCTTCATATGGCCACGGTTTTCCAAAGAGAAAAACTAAGCATGGTCATGTGCAAGAGGAAGAACAAAGGCACGTGGCCACATATCCTCAAGGGGCAAACAAGGTGTGGCCGTGTGCTCCCTAGAGGAAACACACACGTGGCCGTGCACTCACAAAGACAATCAAGGCGTGGCCAAGCAAAGGGAAGAATAAAAGCACAAATGGCCATGAATGGAGAAGAAGAAAAAAATAAGTGGCCACACATGAAGAAGAAACCCAGGAACCATAAACCCCGATACATTTAAATCATAAATCTCACCTTCCCACCTCCTTAAATGACCATTTAAGTTTTCAAATCATCTTATACTCATCAAAAGTCACTAGATTAAGCCTTTAATCTTACTAACAATACACATACACAAAAGAGGGAAAATATATATACAATAACAGATGAAACCAATTCTCGTACCTGGTGTTGAAAGTTCATCTCTTTCACCTCAATTGATCCACTCTTGAGATTATCTTTCCTTCATAAACCATAAGATAACAATCATTAACCCTTTAGCCCTAAATCCAAAAATGAAACACAAACCGAAAGGAGAGTAAGAGAGGAAAGCATCACATTAAGAATGCTAGCTCTCAAAATCCTAGTTTCCATCTTCTTCAAATCGTAACCAAAGAGAAAGAGAGAGAAGAAGAGAGAGAAGGAGAGAGAGAGAGCTCTCCTTCAAAAGCCGATCCCCACTCAAAATACCTTAAGGGTTCCTTCTTCAAAAAGCCCAATACAAGAGTTAATGGGGTAAATATATCCATAGGGAAATTACTACTATACCCTTACACTCAATTAAACCTCCATTATTTCAATTTCTTTCAACTTAACCCCAAAACTTTCTAATTCACTTCAATTACATCCTTTTTCTTTAATTATAATTTAACTTAACTCATATACTTACATGATGAAATTACCAAAATACCCCTCTTAGGATTTAACCTTGATTATTGCAAAATAATCAAATTTTGCCTTAATTAATGATAGTCCTCATTAATTAACAAATATCCGATTAGGGTCATGATTGGATCCTTACAATCATTTTGTAATCTCCTTACTATCTGAACAGTAGGCTTATAGTCATTAATATTTCCAATTATATCATATTGTTAATTTACTCAGGTTACTAACTGGCTAATTATGCGTCTAAATCTTAAAAGAATAAATTAGTTTAACTTTGATGAATTACCAGATTACTAACTAGATTTTATTATTTACTCAGTTTGGATAGTAATGTTTAACAGACTAGGATCATTTTAACTATGTAAATGCATTTCTCTTTGACTTGTTATACTTTTGTTGTGTTATGTTACTTCTTTGAAAAGTTGTGTTCATAATAAGACAATATATTTATATTGTTATACAGTGTGTATAAAAAGAAATATGCATAACCTATCATAAATAATCGGGAATGATAATTGCATGAGTTAAGGTGGATTAGATACTCAAGGTTGATGAGTGCATAAGTATGACTAGGAAATTTTGTGTATAAATGGCATTCTTGCGAAACAGAGATGCCATAACTATGAATGAAACTATTAAATGATTATGAAATATATTACACATGTCAAATAAATGATACTGTACACATACGCATAAAGGTTTGGTTTGATTATTTAAATGTAGAGAGGATATGATGATGTATGTTTTGCAAAGGTTGGAATACAGAAAAGACCTTGTTGCCCTTAGTGTTCAGTGGGTAATTCCAATATTTTGGATAGTATGGCTAGCCATAGGAATTTATTTCGCGGGATACCATGAGTTTATGCGATATTTGTCATCAGAAATGACCATGAGATATGAGATAGAATAGACGGCTTATTATATGCATCAGTGCTGGGGTTTTGGTGTCATACCTAGATGTACGATCCCTCCAGTACACCGTATTTACGTCCCATTTATCCAGTTCATGGTTCTCCACCAGTGTCAACTAGGGGCAAAAAAATGGTAATTTTATATAGAAATCGGAATAAAAGAGTAATTATAACCATTTAGATACCATAAATATGATTATCTACTTTTTAATGCTAGAAGATGATAAGTATAATATAAGTGTTATGATAAATTATGTAATGCTTTATAACATGTAATGTAACAAATATTTGGATGTTGTATACATGATCACAGGCAAATGATTAAGACTTTCATGTCAAGTAAGGATATATTAGTATGAGTTGACACCTAAATTGATTGCTTACCTGAGTGTTCGATGACATGAGAAATAATTATATAAATATATATATGTGTATGTGCAAGTTAAAGAGATTAGGTTGTCTACTACTCATAATCTGATATAAATAAACTATGAAGTGTTACCCAAGACGGTAATATGTACACGTTGCAAACCAGATATATGGAATTATATGTGTTATGATGATTACATTTAAAATGAGTGTTTGTTGAAATGTGATATATATGCTTATATTTTGATACCAATCATAGTAGAACGTATGACAAAATAACCCATAGATTGAGATGAGAATATTTAAATATTGTTATGAAATTATACCTTATTGATCATAAATCTAATAAGATTAAGTGCAGTATAATAAATGATCTGTGGACAATGAAAGGTATGATTAAATTGAGATATTATCGGTGATAACATGTGTGTGTGTGTGTGTGTGTGTGCATTTTGTAAATGAAATCCTATCTTTTTCTAACTAGTCGATGTTTTATATGCTTTATAAGCTGGAATTGGCAACCTTTATATGTCTTGCGAATTGGCATATGCATGTATGAGATTTATAAATATATTGTCATATTATATCATTTGAGAATTAAATTATGTAGTCATCACTAAGCATATAGCTTAGCGCGTGGTTTTCTCCGAGCGTAGGTTGATTCGATATTCAGTATCATTGATGTAAATAAAGGAACCTTCATAAGTTGCTGCAGCTGGAGTTAGGCGATCATGGTTACAAAAAAGGTCGATTATGCTATTTAGGTATTTTGTTATTTGGCATGTACACAGGTATTAGCATTGATATAATTTAAGTGTAATCTTGTAAATGTCTAGTTGAGGTTCAATGTTATGTTAGTAGTACAGATACTACTGATATGTAATGATATTTGTATAAGCATTATTGAGAACAAACATTTGAGTATTGATATAGTGATAGTTAGATCAGCTTAGGTATTGACTGAGGAAGATGGAAATATTTGTGTTGGTGTTTGCTTGGTGTTGTGATGAGATAGTTGGATAATCTTTGAAGTATTATTATCTCTTTGTCTACAGGAGGCTGTGAATATTTATGAAAGGTTCTTTCGAAATTTTTAATAAAATTTAGAGTAAAGAATTTAGAAGTTGATAATTTAAGCATAAATTATAGTGATTAAGTGATATTTAGATCAAAGACCGGTTTGTGACATCCATATCCAGTTTGTTTACTAGATCGGGTATAGGTTGTTACAATCGTCATGTGTAAAGACTACCCTAAGGTTTCCTGTTACCATATTCCTATTCAATATTATCATACATGTCACCCTATTTGTTTCCCTATTCCCATTAAAAAACCATCACCACTAGTTTGAGAAGATTGTAACAAATTCAAAATATGCACAATCTCATTATTATTTTTAAATATACGACTAAAATTTTTTTATTTATGATAACTATATATAATTATATTATTAATTTACATATTCATATACGCATTGTGTCAATATTTTATTGAGTTGGTAAATATCATTAAATATAATGATTGTATATAATTACATTATTTATTTGCATGCATAATTACTCATATATGTATTGTACAAAAATAGATAAATATTAGTTGAGTGGTATAAAAGCAAATGAAATTAATTGGAAAAATGTTTATACATTCCTATAATGACATCAATTGGTTAAAATTTAGGTATATATAATAATTATACATAATTATATTACAAATTCGCATACTTGTCTAGGTATTGTGGCAAAAATAGATGCATATTAGTTGATTGATACTAAAAATAAATTAAATTAATTAGTATGATTATTATATAGTAATATAACTACATGAATTGATAAATTTTATTATATATAATAATTATATATAATTACATTATTAATTTACATACTCGATTATACTCATATAGTTATTGTGCAAAATATAGATGAGTAATAGTTGAATGATGCTAAAAGTAAAAGAAATTATTAGAAAGATAACTATATACTCATACATTTACATTAATTAGTAGAATTTCATTATAAATAATAATTGTATACAATTACATTTTTAATTTACATACTCATATAATTATTGTACCAAAAAATAAAAAATTATTATAATAATTAAATTTATCTTTTTAATAATTAAAATATTTATTTTAATTTATTAACTAATGATTATTTTAATTTTGTGCATGAAAATATATAATACAAATAATTATGAAGTTAAATTTATATAGTATATATAAAATAGAAATTATAAATAATATTTATATATAAATTATTAGTATTATATATAATAATTAATAAATATCGATTCTTTCGGTATAATTCGATTTCATAACAGTTCGATATAGTTCAAAACAATTTTCGATTTGGTTCTAGATAAAATATCCAATCCATTGCAAATAAAATCAATGGTACAGTTTGATTCGATTCTAGTCAAAAAGTCAAAAGTATAATTCAATTCTAGATATTTTTATTCGATATTTCGGTTCGGTACAGAAAGATCCATATCCCTATACACCCCAAACAGTAATTATTAATTAAGTAGGAAATAAGAAAATTGCCATTTCAAGATTCTAGACAATTGCTTTATTGACACCGAAATTCAAAAATTAAAAGAAAATAAAAAATTGAAGTCACTTGAAGAAATTTAACAGAGTTAATTATAAATTAATAAATAAAATAGAAAAGGATGGGCTAGACTAAAGTTAATATAAAGTGATACTCTAATTGAATTTTCATTATAATATATACCCATTCTTTTTTTTTACTAATTTTTTTAATTTGCAAATATTTTAATTAAAAATTAAAAATAAAAATTTTAGAAAAATATTAATATTTAAAAAATGAAATTAAAAGTTGATTTAATAATTTAAAAAAAATTAATAATTGATCTTGAAAAAATGAATTTCACACAAAACTAACTCGATCCAAACCCACTCAACACGACAAATCCCATTTAAGGTTGTACGCAGGCAAAGCTCAATCAACGCAGTTATTAACTATAAGATTAACCAACTATTTATCATAAAGCCTCCAGGATAGATTAATCAACTCCAGTTCAAATCATAACTTAAAATAAAAATAAAAAATGATACATCTATGGTGGCACTAGAGTTTGTTCTCAACCACAACTACAATGAATACAAATGCCTCATCCGCTTCTTTTAATATTTGAGTAAATGTGCAATATGAAGCTGAAATCATCTAGCTTGAGGTGACTTTTGTGAAAAGCTCCTCACCCTACACGAAGAATCACAATTAAGTTCCGTAGTCTCAGAAAGTAACAAAGGTAAAAGAACAGCAACGTGCTTTGTAACGGTCCTAAAACTGGAATTGCATTTGGGAAGTGTATCCAAGAGAATCTAGGTGAGCAGCCATGGCCTTGTTCATTGGTGGTGGTCCACACCGTAGTATCTATGGAAAAAAGAAAGCTCATCTTAGCTACTTTCAATAAATAGGAGTGAGAGAGCATATTTTAAAAATTTACCTGGATGCCTGCTGCTGGTGGAGGGCAATGGGTTTGAATCATTTCCTTGGATATGAAACCTACACCACCATCCCATTCTTCGGAAGGCTGAAGATAATGTTATGTTTCTTAAGGCAGCAAGTATAAAATGAGAATATAATCATTTGAGACAAGAAGAATATTAAATGTAAATAATTATATAAAAATAAATAAATTTTTGTAAAGATAACGCTTTTTGATAGATATTTCTAATAAAATCAGTTTTCTGGATAAGATAAATGTGTCATGATTTCTATATAAAGCTAGACCTAGCTAGACAAAGCTTGATAAAATTACAACTTATTTTATATTTGGATTGAGATTAGGCTTAGGTAAGCTTTGCTACAGAGGCAATACATAGCTAGCCCTATCAAGATAAATGGGGACTGAAATAAGTTATGGCCAGTGTAAAGCTTTACTAAAGCCTAAAAGTTGAATGCTAGCATCTATGGCAATGCAAGAAGGATGGTGATAAAGTTAACAGATACATTATACCAGCATGAAAAAAATTACAATGCTAATATACATGTGATGAAAAATTGATGGATAATATAAGAAGAGAAAGCATTTGTAGGAAAATAATTGAAGTATTGAGGGAAAGCCGATTGAAATAATTGAACATGAACATCATAAATCAACATATGCACCAGTATGGAAAGTTAAATCTAGTGACACGATAACTGTTGGTTTTTACCTAGTTAGAAACAGGTCTATCATTTATCATTTCTAGTTAAAATTCATCTTTCCTTGTTAGATTCTCTTTGTTTTTGTTTTCTTTTTTTTTTCATAAATAGCCTGTACATTTTTACTATTTTAAGATACTATTTTAAGATAAGAGAACTAATAAAACATTTATTTTAAAATCTTCGTGGTATCATAACCACTTCTTTTTAGAAGTCAAGTCTTCTCCTAAGATGTCAAGTTTTCCTCCCCCAGCATTAGGTTACAGTACCTAATACAAGTCTGGGTAGGCATCACAACATAATTCTAATGGATGAAATATTTGAACATTGAAATGAAGGCTTCATTGAACAAATCGAGCAATGGAGATCGAAGACAAGTTTTATTGCTGAAAAACTGTAAGTCCAGATTTTGGTTCGACAACCAGAGAGCTTGAACGCCCATCCTGGCTCATTCAATGAACCATTGGATTGTTAATTTTCAGATTCTGCAACTTTTTATTTTCAATGGCCGTTTCATTGTGGGAACGCAAACTATTTTGTTGCTAATAGCGGCATTTGAAGTTTGCATCTTCAACAGTCATTGGGAAAGTTGAACGCCCATTGAACAGCTCCGTAACTATCAGATCCAAAAGCTTCAATTGCAAACACCCGTTTGCAATACTGAGCACCCATTGGGCTTCGAGAAATCGCAAATCCGCAATTTTCTATTTAGTCAATTTTGACTGGATTTATTCCCATGTTGATTAGGACACTTTGATTGTTAAGGTTTTCTTTGGGAATCAGATAATAAACTTCAGAAAATGACTTAATTGGCTTTAATTACTCAACAAGTCATTAGTTAAATTAGGTTTATTTCGTGGCCTATTTACATACTTATTTTTCTGCTGTAATTTAGATCTCAAATTTTGATTACTTGAATGAATTGAATTGCCATTGTTACAAGTATGTTTGACTTTGTGTTTTGAATTCGAATTTACGTATCAAAGTTAAACACTTTGTGGCGTTCTTTCAATTTCATCAGCTTAGTCCAATTACCCACATTACGAATTGCATGTCAACTAGAGGTTTGGTAGGATGCGGTATTTTATTCTACCGTTCGTTCATACAATTACCCACATTTTAGGTTTAGGATCATTCTTGGGTCATTTGCATCCGTACATCTTTTAGAAGTGTGTTAAGAATTCAAGTAATACCACCTCCTCCTTGTCACTGCCAGAGCTGGTGCATTTTTTGGATATAGAATTTCCTTTCTAGCACCGGGTTCAATTTTTCCTATATGCAGCAAATGTTTTTTTAATAAGTCTTGAGGTCGAGTTTGCCTCCCTCTTAATTGTCATCGCCCCCCATAGGAAGAAAGCCCATCACTAGATTGGCCTGTCTACGGAGTTTGTCACCAACTACATATAATGATACGGAACTCCGAAGCTAAAGAACCCAAAACCTCTAAAACATATGCTTTGGCATGAACAAGAACAAAGAGAAATCCCAAATCCCAATGAACCCCCAATCAATGATATGAATAAAAACACATAGAATCAAGTTGATTTAAAAACAAGAATAGAATTCGCCACAAGTGTTACCTTTATAAGAATTAAATTCTTAATGCAAAAGAAAAAGACAGGCAATCCTCTCCTCAAGGAATTCGGTCAAGCCTTATAAGTTAGACTCAATGAATGTTTTAATCCTCAAAATCTTCACTTTTAATTATTTTTTAATCACTTGCAACGTCACCATCAAATAAATCTATAGTGTTCCCTTCAACTTTACAAACAATTTCTTTTTCAATAACTTCCTCTCCCTTTCTCTTCTCTTTTCTCTTATACTTTCTACTTGGTTAAATCATAATTTCATGTTATTTAAGGTCTTACCTCAACAATTTCATACTTTCCGTTAACCCATTCTACTCTTCCTGATTTGAATCTCGCTTTGACTTGCAATAAGACATCCTCACAATTACTCGTATTTAACTCAAAATTGGCTTTTATCCTCCTTTGATCTCATAGAACTTAATTTCCAGCCAACATAATTCACAAACAGCAAATTACAATTAGAAATGTAATGAAACAACTAACAAATAAGATAGGCTCAATACTAGAAGCAAAATACCAAAATGAAAAAAGTTGGAATAAACATACAAGATGAAGGTACGTATGCTAATTAACAAGAAACAAATTGTTAATTATGGTGTAAATGGAAGCAAAGATACTAGACACCAAAGAAAGCAACTTAAAATGAAATAAATGACAAAACTAATGCAAAAATTGAAATTTCTCTAATGAAAAAATCAACATGATGTAAAGATATATGATGATCCTAAGATAATAAAGCAAGGAAATCAAAAATGTCCAAGCTAAGTCAAACTAAGAAAACCAAGCTGTCTATACTAAGACAAAAAGAATAACCCAATATGTCTCAATTAGATCAAGATAAGGAAATCCAAATGTCTAATTTACCTTTCTATATTAATTCTCTATTTTAATTTATGGCCTAATCAAAAGTTTGGATTAAATCCAAATAATTAATTAACACCAAATCTGATCCAATAGTTACAGCCCACTATTGTTCATGCCTTTTTTTTTTTCTCTCTAGCAGTATCACTTCAGCCTCCTTATAAATATATACCACAAATTTATCCTAAATAGTGCAACCCGACTATTCACGCCACTAACCAAAACAAATAACCTACTTTTGTAAATATATAAATCGATAACAACTAGATCAGCAAATAACTTAAATTTTAAGATCAACAATAAGAAAAGAAAAGAAAAGAAAAATGCCCTAAACAAAGCCTCTTAAATTTTTGAACTCTAATGAAAAAATAATGTAATTGAATACTAAATCAGCAAATAAACAAAAAATAAATAAAAATTAATCCCAATTCAAACTCTGATACTAAATGATGCGAAACTCCAAGACTAAAGAATCCGAAATTGTTAAAACATATGCTTTGGCATGAACAAGAACAAAGAGAAATCTCCAACCCTAATTAACCCCCAAACAATAATATAAATGGGAATGCATATAATTAGGTTGATTTAAAAATAAGAATAAAAGTCGCCACAAGTATTACCTTGATAAGAATTAAATTCTTGATGTAAATGAAGAAGACAAGCAATTCTCTTCTTAAGGAATTCGGCCAAACCTTTTGAGGTAAACTCAATGAATATTTTTAATTCTCAAAATCTGCCTTACAATTTTTATAATAAGGTATTTATACTCTTTTAAAAGAAATAAACCCTAAATAAGTAAAAGACTTTTAAACATGGATCTCCCACCAAATAATTAAAGCCTAAACTAAATAACTCTAAAATACAATCCAAAAAACCCAAAGGTTTAAATTAAATGAGCTGCAACTAATAAAAGGCCATCTCATTTAAATAAGCCCGAAAGGATAAATTAAGGCCTAACAAGTCAAAACATACCCACATGCAAAATTACAAGTAATAGGCTATCCAAAGTTATTCAAATAACTTAAGGTAATTAAAATTGGAATGCTACTTGCTCATCCGGCCCCATATGATTGGTTATGATGCCATTGAACCTCATTCTCTCTTGAGATTCCATGCTATTTACAATTCTGCACATATTAATCTTGTGCACACATCAGTTCATTGATTTTTCACAATGACATGTGCATGCATCACATGGCATCAAAAGCTTTTGCGTTACTATTCAAGTATCAATGTGTTATCTCCTCGGAGTTTGGTCACCAACTACACATGGCACTAGAAGCGTTTGCAATACTGTTAATGCATCAGAACTAGGAATGTGCATCGGTGGGGTTAGGTTGAACCCGACCCGAACCCGATTAATTCGAAATCCGAAATTTATATAATTTTCTCATCCGATTCTATCCTATATAAATATTAGGCCTTTACCTGTTTAACTCGATATTTTTCGGATTCCGATCCGATCAACCCGATTTACCCGAATTTATTTTGTTTAATTTATATATTTAAATTAAAATCCTAAATTAATAAAAATAAATAATAGTAAATACCATAAAAAATATTTTAAAAATACAACAAACTAACAATTTTAAAATTATATTAAATATATATTATATATTAATTAATATTGTAGAGAAATTAAAATTTTTTTATTTATATATTAAAAAAATCAGGTTGTTCGGTTGGTTCGGATTAGTCAGTTTTTCACCCAACCCGAAATATGTCTAATATCAATAACCGAACCGACCCTATTAACCCGATTAACTCCACCCGAATGCATCGATTCTGGTCGGGTTAATCAGGTTGGCCAGGTTGGTTCAGTTTTTGCACACCCCTAGTCAGAGAGTGTGAAGAGACCTAAGGTTTCATTTGTTCCATCTTTCTTCTGACCAACTCGCCATTTCAAACTCCACCCTTTTCAGCCATTGTTGGACTTCTTGGGCTGGCTGAGAAACAGTGAGAAAAGCTTATCTTTCAAAAAATGCAGCCTTAAACCATGATGGATGCGGGAACAGATCCATACAATCAGCTCCAACTAGTTTAAGGTTTAGCGGAGTTGAGTAACAAAATCTTATTTGCATGACTCAAATCCTTGGAACTCCCATCATTGTAATTTTCTGTAGCACTTTTCACATATCAAATTTGATATGAAAACAAATTAAAAGAAATCATGGTTTGACAACTCATTGTCAAGGTCTTAAACATCACTAGATACTCTTATCAGCATCCATATGTGATGTCATGTAATATGTCTACTTTTTAGTTTGTGTTTTCCTTTATTTATGTAACTAAGTATGTAATATTATGTGTATTTTATGTGATTATGTTTAGTTTATGTGTTTATGTGTGTTTTCAAGTTGAAACTGGTGAAGAATGATGAAATGGTGAAGATTCGAGGATGGAGATCACGAGTCGTGAAGTGGATCACGACTCGAACAGGAATTCACGAGACGGACTTGAGATTCACGAGTGAGGCAAAGAAAAAACATTCACTACTCAGCAACAGGCTCACAAGTCGTGAAGTAGATAACGACTCCGAAGGAGGCTCACGAGTTCAGAAGACTTGAAGAAATTCACGACTCGTGAGGGTGTTCACGAGTCGGACAAGACACCTGTGCTCCCAAACGTTGTGACTTTTGCATCCGATCTTTCAGCCAAACATCAAGTCTTTTCAGAGCAGTCTTTCGTAGTTTCTGAGGGGACATATCTGTAGAGTTAAACTCTATATATATGGGAGAAAAACTCTGGATAAGGGATCGGAGAAAAATAAAAAGACATTTTTCAGTGTTTTACTTAAAAATATTTTAGTTGCTTTTGGACATTTCTTTTTACTTAGTTTTTAGAGGATGACCAAAGAACAAAGTCAAAGGAATAAGAGATATATCAGAAGGTTTAAATAGAAAGTAAATCCTAGGGAGTGATGAATTTCTTTTCTCTTATTTCATTTCTATTGTAAATTGGTGTTGGCTAAGTTCTTTTGGTACATTATAACTATTTAATGTAATCTGTTTTTCATCTATTATCTTTATTTTATGAATATTTATTCTCTTTACGTATGAAGTGTGATTTAGATTTATTTGAGTACTTCAATTTGCTCATTATGCTTGATCATCATAATTAGCATGTTAGTCATTTAATTCACAATGAGAATTGAAATTCTTTGATGGAAAGACAAATAAATTTACTTGAAGCATTGAATTCACTTAGAGATAAGAAATTCACTTTAAGGGATTAAAAAATAGGCATTGAACTTCATAATTTTTATTTATCTCTATAACGTCATGAGAATGCGTATAGACTCTAAGTAAAAACATATTTATTGATAATGAGAATTGCTTTAAGGAATCTTTGCTAAATTCTCCAATCATATCATTCATACAATTATTATATGATTCAAAAATGAAATTGTTTACTTGGTTATAATGTATATTCATCTCATCTTTTAAGTAATCTATTATCCAAAATTAACTTAATAAATTTTAAGTAGTTAACTATTACATTAATTGCATGATTCCAATTGAAAATTGTTACCTATCCATCTACTTGTTGTTATTTCAATATAAAATTTACCCCATTCCCTTTAAAACGATACCCTACTCATCCTATACGCAGTCTAGTGAGACTGGGTTCAATTAAATTCCCATCAATATGTATCTATAATTTTGAATTTGCCTACAATGCTCAGCTAATCCTGAATTTCTACTGCATTTCACTAAGCTAGATTTGGCAAATTTATGACAAACTTTGGAGCATTGCACATTCACACAAGGCTACAAAAATTTGTATAACGCAGCACTAACTGTCTTGAACAAGTTTAGCAAACAATCATCAGCAGAATAAGAATTTCCAAGAAAAAGAGACAAACTAAGAGTTCATGAGCAACGAAAATAAACTAACCTCATTCAGAACATAGTAGACAGTGAAGCGGCTTGGAAAAGTCTTTGCAAGGTTATCCAGTTCTTCCTGCATAAAATCAAAACAAATTCATATGGTAATATAATCCAAAATTTTTGGGTTCTAGAATTTGCATTAGAGCTGTTTTTACGGGTGGGGATGGGCTCTATGCCTGGCCATGGTAGAATTTTTTTTAAAGAAAAAGTAACAATAATAATTTAAGTGAGTTTAATAAGATATGTTGCAAATAATATATATTCAAAATAATCATATTAATTTTATATTCTTGAATCATATTTTATAATAAGAAATAAAAAGATATATATTCATTCATGTATATCTTTACATACAATACATGAATAGTAATTATATTTTTGAACATGGCTTAGGCACCTATATCTGGGCCTTTCTGGAAATATATAGCCTAAAAACTTTTGGCCCAAGTTTTTAGGAATAAGTTTTACTGCGCAAGACTCAGGCTAGATGCTGGACCCAACCCATCGTCACCCAAGGTTGTCTTCTCAAGTTTTTGATGCATGTCAACATCTCCTCCCTTGATTTGGTCTAACAGATGGAAACTCTTATTGCAATTAAGTTTAAGAAAATTAAGAGGAAAAAAAAAAAACTGTTTGGAATTAGCAAGTTGCCTTCCAAAAGTATATGAAAATGAGCTAAGTTCCTTTGATCATCACAAAGCACTGAGGATTCACACCAAGACACAGTGATAATTCGACCTGATTCAACTCTTCCTTACCTAAATCATATACCCTACAAATAATTCAAGAAAATTATTTATTCAACCACACACAATTAAATTCGCTCTAATTTCCTTCAGGTGTTGACAAGAACAGCATGTCACTATGGGCATATTTAGGCTCATAATATCCAACAAAATTTTCCAATAGCAACGCATTCACTCATTCAGCTAGTCCTTTTTTTCACTTTTCAGCTTTTAGGCCCATCATTGTTTTCATTGCTCTTTCATGCATTTCTGAAAAATGTCAAAGTGGCTTTGTGCCTCACATTTTGTGCGGTTCTAAGACTCCATTTCACAAACTTGATTCACCATTTTGCCGCTTATCCATCTTTATGAAAAAATTGCAAGTTCCCTTCCTGCTGCAAAAAGAAGTTGTTCCCCTCTCCCTCTTAAAAAAAAAAAATGTGCTCTTCTGCCTCTTAAGGTGTAGGATAACTGTTATGATTCTAGGATTAAGGTTTATTAAGACAATATTTTAATTATAGTAAGATTTATTGTTAGCAATAGTATTTTACTCATAATAGGATTTGTTGAGAAACCCAGTTGTATGATTTTGTTAATATGTTTATTTCCTAAAGTAATAAATTGAATATTCTTTTTCCTAAAATACTTGGGAAAATAGAAGAGTTTATTTTAGTTTACAGAACTCTGAGTGTGTGTGTGTGTGTGTGTGTGTGTGTATACACGTAGCCCTTAAATGGCTCATTTATTCAATAAGAAACACGATTAATATTCTTTCAAATTAGTATCAGAGCCTCCGGTTTTTTGGAGAATTTTTTTGAACCTAGTTCGGTGTCTGTGTAAAATGGTTTAGGTCAGATAATGCGAAAGACTGCTTTAATCAAGTTTTGTCATTTTTTTTTTCAAAAGGAGGGAATTATCCATGAAACTTCATGTGTTTATACTCAGCAAAATAGAGTTGCTGAGAGAAAAAATGGTCATCTCTTGAGTCAAGGTATTGCTTTTTAATCACAATGTTCCAAAATACTATTGGGGGAAGCAGTTCTTACTTCTGCTTTTCTTATAAATTCCTTCACAAATTCCAGGATCCAAAGGTCTCCAATGGATTTGTTTTCAGATTTCTTTCTTGATTTCCACCTCTTAAATAGTTTGCCACATAGAGTTTTTGGTTGTACTTCTTTCGTTCATGTTCACAGTCTGGGTAAATTAGATCCTAGAGCCATTAAGTGTGTTTTCATAACCTACTCATCCACCCCCAAGGTGTATAGGTGTTTTCATCCTCCAACCAGGAAAGATTACGTTTCAGTTGACGTTTGTTGACAATAAACCATATTTCACTCAACCTTATCTTCAGCGGAAGCCTTCTAATGTAGAAGATAAGGATTCTTTGGGTTCTTTGCTTGACTTCTCTTCCAGTTTCAGTTTCTATACCTACTCCAGGTTCAGTTCCCTCCCCAATCTCGGTTCCTATGTCTATTCCTACTGATTCAGCTGTTGTCTGTGTCTATTCCTGCTGATTCAGCTGCCGCCCCTAAATCTATTGCTGCCTCTAAGTCTATCATTGCTGCCCAATAAAGGTAGGTCCTTCACCTATGGTTCAAGTCTCTTTGTCATATCTTCACCTCCATATCATGGGAAAGTTTATTCAAGAAAGGTACAAGAGTCTAATCTTCCTCCTCCATTGAACTCTAAGAAAGAGGCAAGTACTTCTAAACCTCTAGAACATGTCCTTCCTTATGAAGAGCTTCCCATAGCTAGGAGAAAGGGAATGCGAGAATGTACCAAATGACCCCTATATCCCCTGTCTCCTTGCACCTCCTCTGAGATATTCTTATCATCACATAAAGCCTTTCTCACAAGCCTGAATGAAATTGACATCCCAAATACTTCATCAGAAGCAATGTCTAAAGAAGAATGGCAAGATGCTATGAGGGTGGAAATGGTGGCTTTAGAGAAAAATGGGACATTGGAGTCAACTAATTTGCCAAAGAGAAAGAGGGCTGCGTGATGTAAGTGGGTGTTCACAGTGAAGTTTAGGGCTGATAGGTCCTTTGAACATTACAAAGCAAGGTTTTTAGCAAAGGGATATACATAGACATATGGAGTTGACTACGAAGAGACCTTCGCAGCAGTTGCAAAAATGAATATTGTGAGAGTTTTATCCTCATCAGTAGCAAACTTCAACTGGGAATTACAACAGTATGATGTGAAAAATGCATTTCTTCATGGAGACCTAAAGGAAGAAATTTATATGACTATCCCACCTAGTTTTGGAGGGGCTGAAGGGCATAAAGTGTGCAAGTTAAGGAAGGCCTTGTGTGGCTTAAAACAATCACCTCATACCTGGTTTGGGAAGTTCACTAAATTAATGCTTGATATTGGCTATAGATAAAGCCAAGGTGACCACACCCTCTTCATCAAGCATTTAGCTTTAGGGGGAGTGACTGTGCAGATATATGCAGATGACATCATTATGAACGGGAATGATGAAAATGAGAAGAAAGTCTTATAGGGTTGTCTAACCAAGCAGCTTGAGATTAAAGAATTAAGAAGACTGAAGTATTTTCTAGGCACCGAAGTAGCCCATTCTTGGCAAGGGATTTTTATCTCACAACAGAAGTATGTTACTTATCTTCTAGAGGACACAGGGCTTCATGCAAGTAAACCGGCTACTACCATAGAGCCTAACCATAGGCTTCTTGAAGCCTATAAGGATCAACCAGTTGACAAGAAGACGTATCAAAAATTGGTTGGGAAGTTGAGTTATCTTGCTCATTCCTGTCCTGAAATAGCATATTCTAAAAGTGTGGTAAGTCAATTTATACATTGTCCCAAGAGGGTTCACCTACAAGCTATCAATAAGATATTACACTACCTGAAAGCTAGTTTTGCGAAGGGTACTTAGTTCAAGAGAGATACTGGCCTAGTTCTTGAAGCCTACATTGATGCTAATTATGTAGGATCTCCTATAGATAGGAGGTCCACATCTGGTTACTGTACTTTTTTTGGTGGCAATCTTGTGACCTAGCGGTGCAAGAAACTAAATGTTGTGGCTCGGTCTACTGCTGAAGCTGAGTTTAGATCAATGGCATGACGCATTCAAGAGTCATTGTGGTTGAAAATAATCCTTGTAGATTTAAAGATTAAATGGAGTAAGCTGATGAGGCTATACTGTCACAACAAATCAGCAATTAGTATTGCTCCAAATCTAGTGCAGCATGACCAAACTAAGCACGTTGAGATAGATAGGTACTTCATTAAAGAGAAGCTTGAGAGCGGCTTGATTTGTACTCCATATGTTCCAACAAGAGGACAGTTGACAAATATTTTTACCAAGGGGCTAAAAAGTGCCACCTTGGAATTGAATTGCATCTGGACTACAACTTGCTTTGAAACCTTTGTAATAATCCAATTTTTGCCATAAGCCATCCAATTCAGTAAAATAATCTGAAACCTCAATTTTGTTTCTAATTTCAAAAATTCAAGCTTGTTCCTCATGCGTGAAAAGGTGATTTTGGCTGCGTTCCATATTTTTTCTAGTGTCATAGTAAATATTGTCTGAAAATCTAAGGTTGCATAGAGTTGATGACTGGTTGCATGTGGAGTCAAAAGCAGCGGGTTGTTTCTTATCCCCATTAGTGTAATCTTGCAATCTTCTGACTTTGATAAATAATAAACAAACTCTAGACAAAGTTAAATGTATACCGCTACCATCAAGTTTCACAGAACTTATTTGCAGGTAGGGTTATCACTAATTGGATTACATTTTTGTATGGTCTTGGTGTGTCCACAGTAGCAAAAAAAGTACTAGAACGACAATGAAACAGAAGAAACCAGAATCAAATAAAAACTTTAAAGTAATAGAGAGGCAAAAAACACTGTGAAAAAATCAATAAGTACGATCGATGTCGAAAAATAGCTAGTCAAAGTCGAAAATTGCTGGTAAAGTGATCGGAAGAACCTACATCAAACGGTGGCTGGAGTAAGTTGTATGCACTACACTCTTTGACGCATGAACAATACCGAGCATATTTCAACTGGCATGTGTACATCACTCACGGTTCCTCCAATTACCGGATTTGGTGGGTAGGTTGATCTGCAAGTGGTGCACCCTTTGGGAGTGGTGGTGTAAGTCACCTCTTACTCAAACTAGGGAAGTCCCAAGTTTTGGTGTTCTAGGATTTTCAAACCACTAGAAAAAATAGGGATTTTAAACAAAAAAAAAAAAAAAAAATTATAGCTCCAATGTAACAAGGGGAAAACTAGACTTCTTGACACTTTTAAAAACAGGTATTTTACCTATTGTAGGAAGGAAGAAAACTCGACTTCTATAAAGTGCAAGACTTTGATACCATAAAAATTTTATTAGTCCTCTCATTTTAATATTCTAAGCATGAACAAGTTATATAAACAGAAAAAACAAATCATATCCTAATAAGGATAAATAAAAATTAATTAGAAAATATAAAGATAACTTTAACTAGGAATATTAAAAAAAAAATTCATAATCTAACTAGGAAAACCAACGGTTATCAACAAAGCTTCTAACCTTTATTTAAAGAGACAAAATTTAATCAATAAAACTAAGTCAAAATTTCCAGTACAAAGAGATGGGCACCTCTCTTTGATGAGTTCCGAGGTCCTTGCTCCCTTTAACAAAGCTTGATCAACTGACTGGTGTTTTGATCCACAACTTGAGCCCATAAAAATTAGTACAAGAGCCAACAACATGGGCAATAGAGACAAAAACTATGAGATGAAAGGCCTGTGTGCAGGCTGCTATTGATACAGTAGCACAATTCGAGTCAAGCATGATCGTTGAGATTCAACAATTACTCCAATTACGGGAAATTGTAATTGATGTCAACCGAAACAATAGAAGGGAATCAGATGGGAGCATGCATTGATAATGCTTGGACAAATCAGCCCCATAGAGCAGACAATCTACTTGATCAACCGATCAAGAATAAGGCAGGGTTCCAAAAAACAAAGCTCGACTTACCCAAATTTTTATGGGTTTGATGCTTTGCTAGGTTTAGAAAGTACCCATAAATTCATAAGTTCTACAGTTAACCAATTCCAACCTCTGTTTGAATTGGTTATATTCTTTACAAATACTGAAAGATTTTCAACAAGGAAAATTGGCTTGTGAAACCAATGAAACAATGCAACAAGTTGGATCAACTAGCACTCGAATTCAACTATGCATTTCAAAAATTAACATAGGTTGCCACCTATTAAAAACTGTAACCATCACTCGAGGACAAGCTCTTTTTCCAGGAGGAGAGCAAAGTTATAGTTCTAGGGTTTGGATTCATTAAAGCAATACTTTAGTTATAGTAGTATTAATTTTTAGCACTAGTATTTTAGTAATAGCAAGATTTATTTTCAATTAGTGATTTATTTCTTATTTTAATATTTCATAGTTAGAAATAATTCATTGTTTCCTAGTTGGAATAGCAACCTCTATTTAAAGAGGCAGAATTTCATCAGTAAAACTATGTCAGAATCTCATTGGTAAAACTAAGTCAGAATTTCCAGTACAAAAGTGTAAAGAGATGGGCAACTCTCTCTAATGAGTTCCAAGGTCCTTGCTCCATTTAACAAACTCAAAAGCACAAGTTCCTTTAACACAATTAAATGCCAGTGGTCTGATCCACAACTTGGGACAATAATAGAAACAATAAATCTATTGTCCCAATGTTCCTTCTTAACATGTAAAACAAAATTTGTGTGCCATATTTTTATGTGACACTTAGTTTCAATAGCTAACTTCTCAGGACCTATAAATATTTTTCCAGAACAATAAAGTGAAAGAGGCCTTTGGTTCACTGGTATGACATCTCAAATAGTTGCACACAAAAGAAAAATTTTAAGGATAGAGAGATGTACCTTCAAAAGAATGTCCTCATATGTGACATTGGCATAAATAAGATGTGTGTTAGTCTCGTCATTTGGATTTTCTAGTATGGCCCTAGCAACCTAAGAACCAAATAAGAGAATTAAAGCAGTGATTAAGAAGAAAATGATTATTTGAACATATGGAAATAACAAGTACATTTATGTACCGCATACTTGGAACATTGGAGCTATTCCAGTGCCTCCAGCAAGCATCCCAAAAGCTCTAACTTGGTTAGGTTGATACTTGAAACGACCCTAGAAGCATCCCAAAAACAGATCAAGTTTGTTTGTTTTTTTTTTTTCTAAGAGAGATATTAGCTACCAATTTTCTGGAAGATTTGAAAAAAATATGAGAGCTAAGTAAATTGATTAGATAACTGTCAAAAATCTTCTTGGAATAGATTAAACGTTAAACCTTGATTTTTCCAATCAATAATAAAACAAAACACAGAAGCAAATTTATATGGACAGGAATAGTTAAGATCAGTCTTTATTCATGTATTTATTTGGTTGCAAAAATTAAATTATAAAGTTTTGAACGACATATTGGATGAATAGAACTTTTCCAATAGATTTTAACTGAATAAGATGCATGGCAAGCTAAACATTTCAAATGATTCTAAACTGTCTCATGAAGAAAGACTGACAGCAAAGCAATTAAGTTGGAATATTTTTTTGACAGAACATTTTGGGATTTCAGAAAATGTAGTGCAATTATCGCATTAAAACAGAGGTGATACTCATAATTTGTCATTATATTATGGTTTTTCAAAGCCTAGCCAACCCAATAAAACAAAATAGCAATGATAATCATGATTGTGTTCATCACAGCAAAGCAAAAAAGAGGTGGGTTCACCAGCTTTCACCACAAAAGTGATAATCATGCAACAATATCATGATTATTTATCTAGGTAGTCTTTGATGAATGCTATCATGATTATAGGGACTAGCCACTAAGACAATAATCATGTGTATTCATCAAAGCCTTAACAATTAAATTTTTTTTTCCCACATATTCAATGTTATCTTGCTTATGACACCATAACTCATACTTTATTAACAGACAAGTTTAACACCATGTTCATCACAGCCTAAATTAATGAGCCTTAAAGGCTTTAAAATAACACTAACACATCAATTTTGTTTGTACCTATGAGCCCACTTGTAAATTTTGGGCAGTAAAATGATCCAAGTGAGTGAAACTATTTCAAGTATTTCTGACAAAGGGGGTGATAGGGCATCTATCACCAGTATATTTTTAATTCATCCACGACCTATGTAGCTTATGTGATAATTTTTTTAAAATTTTAATTGCACTAGTGATATAATATGGAAGGTTCTATTAATGATTTGTCGATGATTAATCTTTTGGATCAATAAGCCATCAAATCGTAAACCAGTTTTAAAATACCATGTAACACAACTGCTACTTGGTACCTGACTGATATTTTTAGCAGTAGAAATTTAGATATGCTATGCTTTCTTGATCTTGGCTTGTTCTTTATCTTCACCCTTATATCTTTTGCATAATTTAAAACTGTGGCTCACAAGTATGCAGTCACCATAACCTTTGCACAATCTAGAAGTGCATCATAAATAAAAATCACAGCCACAGCGTATTAAATAATCCTCTTCTGATTATGTCAGAGAACACCTGCTGAGGTTCATTTTGTACATGTTTTGAAATTCTAAAAGCATCACATACACTAAAAGTGTAATTCCTGGGTCAATAAATTACCTAGCATTAAACTACATCAAAGTATGAAGAAATTTCCTTTTCCTTTTCTTTTCTATCTATCTTTCTTTCTTTCTCTAATTTTTCGTTCTTTTAATACATTGGATGTGTTCGGTTGTACCCCTCCATTAACACCCTTCAATTCATGCGTGTGCGCGCGCGAGCACGTGCAAGTAAAAAAGTTATAAGCATCAATTTTCCTTTTATCCAAAATAAGTAATGCTAAAAGCTAGGACCTTTAAGAAGCTTCTAGGTCTAACGTAACCAAAGCTAAATTCTTGCTGTAAGCCTATAGCTCCTGTAAAAAAAATTCCTCTTCAAGTTCTGCAGTCTGGTTGTTCTGTAACATTAAAATCGAAATGCATAATCCATAAAGAAAATTTAAGTTACATGAAATCTAACTTATATCTTCTGGTTGATTTTTGTCACTTTTCTGTGTTTAATTGTAAGGCCCTCAGTCCAACCATATTACCATTGGCAGAATGGATTCACTGCCAATAGATTTGTATAGACAGATGCTGACACAAAATACTTGAGCAAGCTTGATTACTTCCTACATGATCAAGTCAATATGATACAACTGCCTTAGTCAACATTTAGACTTTCTTTTTCTTGAAAAGAAATTAAAATTTAATACAACATTTTGGGAATTGATAAGGCTTTTACGGCAATTAGTTAAAAAAATAAATTATATATTAAAAAAAAAAGAAGAAATCGAAAATATTCTGCGAACCACAATTTTTAAGGTACCAAGGAATTATTCTAGCATCTTGAAAATAAAATTTAAGGGAAAAAATATGGGAATTCCGATGGTGACATGTGACTCGGAAATAGGAAATAATTCTACCTTGGGCCCCTTCACAGCCATGTAATCACCTTCATGCATCTCCCGGAAGTGATGGGACATTCTTCCTTGCGGATACATCTACGAGGAGCTTTAAAGTGAGGATACCAAAAGGAACTATGTGAAAGACAAATGAAATAGGAAATTTGCATTTTGTCAACCTTGATAACTAGCTCAAAGTATCCAATATCAGAGTCCAAACTTGTGGGAGTGTATGGCTTGATAACTTCGTCACCAAGACTGTCTTTTCCTCTGTTGAGAAAATAAAACATCTTAATTGCATTATCAGCGTGAAAGCCCATCAAACAAATTAACAAGATACAATTTGATGGATACAAGAGAAAGAGGAACCAGCCATATTATGGAAAATAGAAAAGTGAACTACACAGACCAAACCTGCAACTTATATGTTGTCCAATTGGTAGCCCCAAAACTGAAGTTGGAGTGGGAAGAGAAAATCTGAATTTAGCCACGTTATAACTGAGTTGGGTGCGCTTAACAAGTTTAAATTCCTTGAACTTTTCAGGATCCAAGCAACCTGTCAACAAACACAAAGGTGCGAGTGAATTTGCAGATACAGCCAATTAAGAGAAGCAATTTCTTTTCTACATTAAAAGAGTAGAACATTAAGCAAAAAAAAGATAAGAATGAGAAAATATAACCTTACATAAGTGACTAAAAGAGGGAAGCGAGGAAGGAAACAGACTGACAACAGAAACAGCATGCTTCTTTTACATTAAAATAATTTTTTGTCTTATGCAGGAACATAGTCATATATTTGACTCGGTGGAGTCAAAAACTACAGCGACTAATATAAATTCATTCATATAAAAAAATAACGGAGTCATTTAACTTCTTAGTGGGGTCATTTTAAAAAAATAAAATAAAATTATAAGGGTGTTTTTTAATTTTATTTCTTAGTTGAGTGGGGCAATTTAAAAAAGAACAGAAAAAAAGTTAAACTTATATGAGAGTTCTTTAATTTCTTTCTTTGTCAAATGGGGCCAATAAACACTACTCAACAAAGCATAGCTACATCCCCGGTCATATCATCTTCAAGACAAATTGCATTCTTCTTTTACATCAATTCCTGCAGCCGTAACATTACCTCCTATTTTTCCTCTTCTTTGTTAGTTTCAAGTGTAAGAACCATCTAAACAATAAAGTTTCATTTCCCATCTTTAGTTCATGAGCCCAATGCAATCATTATATTTCATTTAATTGAGGTTTATAATATCTTACATGTTACATATTCCATTAGTATTTATGCCTTATGAAAAGAATAGGGAAATAAAAATACACAAGCTTAACTTATATATTTTCTTTGCATGGCCTTGTAATCTGATTTCTGATTTGCTAATGCCAAAATAACATTTTGTTATTTGCAAACCACAATCCAATCATATTTGAATTTCACCTATGCAAGTTTACCTGTACTATCTTCAGAAGAAATGCATTCTATAGAATTGAAGTAATAACAAATAAACTTAGGACTAGTTGACTAATTAGAAAGAAAATTCACACGAGATCTCATTTCCAACTAAAGTCCACCTTTGGCAGAATTGCTAACTTTTAGTTCATTTCATTTGGCATGCAATTTCTAATGACTTATGGTCTAATTATTTGACAGAAATGATCATTCGGTGATTTGCATAATACTTCAGTTGTAAACCTCAATACAAGCATACATCTAAATTATTCTCTGTTTTCTTTTCCTCTTAAGAAACAAAAACTAATATTCTCTACTTATCAATTCTTGATTAAAAGTCCATAAAAAAAATAACTTGATTAAAAGTGATTGAGCTGCGTTTACTTATCTAAAAACAAACATAGATAAAATCAGCATTAAATTGGATATTAACATATTAGCACTATTCAAAGGCCACCGAAACTAAAAGGTTGAGATTGCTATTAATACCTAAATCAACGAACCCATTCGTACAACACATAATTATAATTTTAGATCCAAACATATCAAATGCACCACAAAAATGGAAAAATTATCACAAAAACTAAAGCAAAAGCCTCGGATACAAATGACGAAGAGCGTACACAAAAAGAAAGATGAGATGAAGTATTAAGAGAAGGAACAGAGAATACCTTTAGGTTTCTTGTTAGTGATGTAAACATAGTAAGCAGTTCCGGCACCAATGGCGACGACTGCGATGGCGATGCTTATCATCGCCGCCCTCTGTGACTGTAAGCCATCCATTATCTAGAAGACGCAAAGAAGTTAGAATCGTGTTTCAGAAGCAGAGCTTGCGAGTTTTTCTTGGCAGATTCAACTCCACCAAGTAATCAAGTTTCCTGTGACTTGGCAACAGAATTGGAAAGTCCGTTGCAGACTGTATTGTTAATGGCCAATTGGCCACCACCGTTGAATTTCAGATATCATTTTCATGAATATTTGTATATTTTGTTATAAAACTAATTTGAGCAAAGAAAGATAAAAGTAAGAATGGGGAATTTTCTTTTATTTATCGTTGTTATAGAATAATTAAAAATAATTAAAGTGGAATATTTATAAATTTAAAATAGAAGAAGTAGATTTTTATTAGAATTGGAAAATGGATAAAATTAAATAGTTATTTAAATATTTAATAATTATCATAAGAATTTTTATTGAATGACTATATATCATAAATATATTTCATTAAAATTTTGCTAAAAAAATCTGTAGGATACAAACTTAGTGAAGGAAAAAAATACAGTATTTATGGATAATATACTTCCTCTTAAAAATATAATAATTATAATATTTTTTTAAGCTGAAATATCCCAATAATGCTTATATTTTTTTTCTAAAAATTAAAATTGGTAGAGTTTTTGTAAAAAAAAAATCAACTGGTTTGCTACTTGAAAAAATTTTACGATTTTTTCATATTTTAATATTATTAGTCATTGTTCTTGAATAATAATCTACACATTTAGTTATTGTATTGAGTTATGGCTTTCAAACACATGAGCTTTCAATTACTTCATAAATAACTAACATTGAATAATTCGATAATTACTACTCTTATAGCTAAAAAAATTGATATATTCTAATATTTGGACTTTTAATCCAAATATTTTGTACGAGTTTAGTTTAATTAACATAGATTGCATCTTTTCCTTTTTTATCGAGCATCTTGATATCAACTTTCAATAATTAGATACTCATACTCGTTATATTATCAACATCAATTATCATCAATTTTCATATAATTTATATAGTTTACCATTAATAAAATTACTTCTAGTGTTATTTTTCTAGAAATATGGAGTTGTTGATTGGTATTACTTTTTTATCTCTTCTAGATTATCATTTTGAAAATTTTCATTTTCATTTTTTTAAAGATTGATATCTTCCCCATTAAAAATTTCGTCATGCTTTTGATGGATTTTAAAATCATTGATAATATTACAAAATATTCTGCATGGACAATAATTGTTTGCTTTTTTCATTTAATAAGTCATGCTATTAATCTTAAGGGGTTGTAGACATTTATGATCATGAGATTTATAATTCATACTTCCCTTGAATGTCCATTAATACGTATTGTATCTCATTAAAACCTTACTAGAAAAAATTTTGTGAGATAAAAACCTAGTGAAGGGAAAAATAGTACGCAATATCTTTAATATACATCTCAAGTTGCCTTAATAAAAATCTTAACAGAAAAATCCAATGGGAAAAAACCTTAGTTAAGGAAAAAAGAGTACTAATAGTCTCGAATTAGGCCACACCCTTAAGTATCGTATCACTGGGCAGCTGCAATCACTATCCTGTTTATAGGCATGCCTATCTATCAACTACCATGTGAAATTCATGCTTTAATAAGTCATTAATCACTCAAGAATATCATACTTATTAAATTTAGAAGTATGTCATTAATATACTCAATATAACATGTAACTATTTCACTATACCATGTTATTCATATTCAAGTATACTAGAGATACAATACAATATGTTAAATCATTCATCTAATAACATATAACATTGCTAATATAACTATTTATATTCATTTATGTTCATTAACTATACAAGTTCTTATGCATTAAGGCTTAGTATTTAACTTTACTTCATTAATTCATTATACTTTACACTCATTTTATATCACTTGTTACTTTTGTTTTTATGTTTAACATACTCTAATAGTATTTAGAAAGGTTTAGGCATGCTTTAGTAACAATTTGAGACCTTAAAACCAAGTTTAGGAAGAGCAAGGAAGGGTCACAGTCCATAGCTTTATGCCTGCTTAGCGTGACATAGATATCGTTTTGGTTCTATACTAATTCTGGACTGCCTCACGGTTAGTACCAAAAAAGTACTAATCACGACCTAGGTTATAG